>JAOTQG010181606.1:0-13959 GCA_025631175.1 Iris virginica | reverse complement strand
AAAGACAGTAAGACATCCAGTGTAAATATATGAAGTGCAGCATTACGTAAACTGGAGGCATTCAGTTCATATGGTACCCTCCCAGGTTACAAGTAACGAACTGATCAGATACGTCAACATGTAAAAATCTCTGGTGGCTGCTGAGTTACTTTTCAAACTCAAATCTAATGACAACCACTTAATGACTAAAGGTTGACATGGAAACTCTAATGTAAGGCAAAGTCTATTCTTCGCCAACCAAAAAAAATTGTAGCAAAACGAAAAGCAATGTTCAGGAGATGACATGCAAGAAAGAGTAACCGGGTCTTTAGTCATCATCATTAAACGTGAGATGTGGTATGCACCTTGGGCTGGATTCTGCAAGATTTCAAGCAACACCTTCGATGTATCAACTTCTCGTAAAGCACTGCAGCTTATATACGCACATAACCTCCTACACGACTTGAACCATGGAGCTTCCAAAATTATCTTCTGAATTGCATCATCTGAAGAGAAGGAAGATGTCTTAATAACTACTCTGTCCCAAAAACAAATACTCCCAGTGTCTCTCTTTTTATGAGTTCCAAAAAAAGAGTCTCATTTCTGTAAATGAATAAGATTATAGTCATTTAGAAATGGTACAAGCATGCAAAGCAACATCATTAAACACCGTGAAATGTACAATGAAAGTATAATGAAACTATTTGTTGGGACGAACCGAGTAATATATAAACCATAAACCAAAGTCCAAACCCCTAAACTTCTCTTTGGATACTACTAAAAGACCAAAAATGGCATTTTGACAGCATACTGATCATTCAACCAGAACACATACTGAAGTAAAACCTAATTTAGCTCAACCATCCAGCCAGTTCAAAAGCTAAACACCATCAAAATCTCTAGCATGAGCCCATCTTTAGATGAAAAAGGCATATTTATCCATTTCCATAAGTTACATAATTAGCCATAAGGATCCCCAATCAGACTTCCTAACTCAGCTAAACTTTTGTTTGTAATCAGTAATTCCTACGCGCTTAGGATTAAAAAAAACACACACACTATACAGAACGGGAATGACGATGGCATACATTTATGTAGTTAACCAGTAAATCGAAAAATGGAACCATGATCCTATCTCTGTCCTTTAATCATTCCTCAGTTTGCAGTTAATTTAATGTGTGTGTGTGTGTGTGTGCGCGTGTAGTAGTAGTAGTAGAGATGTGGTGAGATTTACCTTCCTGGGATCTGAGGGTGGGGTCCATGGACTTGAGATCCTTCTTAACTCTGGCCCGGAGAATCTTCTTCTGCTTAAACAGGGCATCAAGAGTGGGATCTTGGCTGGTGGTGCTCATGGTGGCGATGGCGGAGAAGGTGGAGCAGCGAGGTGGTGCGTAGGAGGAGGAGGAGGGCAGCGGCCGGGGGCGCAAAATAAGGGAGCGAGTGAAGGAGAGAGAGGGGGGTGTTGCTATCGTGCGCGGTTGGGTCATGAGCACATTAACCACCACCTCCCGAGCCTTTTGTCTAAACCCACTTACCCCCATTTCTTTTAGCCACCCGTCACTAGCCCCCCGTATTAACTTTTTTTAATCCCGAGAAAATCTAATCTCACCCTCTGCCTGTCACCGTCTTTCGTCACAGCTGCATTCCCCACCCTCGGATCGTGTTTCTAATCTCTCTCTCTCTCTCTCATTCACGCGCACGCGCACGCGCACACACACACACACATACTCACTTCTCTCTAACATCCCGTTCGACGGCAGTGCTACGGAATATTCTCTCAGCGACGACACGATGTCGGAGCCTGAGAAAGTGCGGAAACGCAAATGTACTTTACGGACCTTTTTGATTATCTCCCTGTCACATCCCTTATTGAGAATCTGGTAGGAAATTATATATCACATTGCCTTTTCCATTGCCAAACAGGCTGACATTACAACTGGGTTGCTGTCTTCACTTGAGTTTTTGTTCAAAATGTATATATTTTGGTGATGAGTCCCGACATATTCAGTTGTGGTTTATTAGTGCAAGGACACAACCGTGGTGCGAACGGATGGTTTGTTGCACCTGCGGACACCTAAGATTAAATTGTAAAAATTTACGATTAAATGATAAAAAACTATGTACCATAAAACAGCCGTCAAATTTTAAACATGGCACACGATTTTACAAAATCACTTGATTTGACATTATTCGATTTTATCTTTTATAACACAATAGTACATTATTTACCATTTGATCCTAGAGTACGATTTGGTCATAACCGTTCTTACCGTACGAACGTCTGCACGGTACACGGTTCCTTTCGTAGATGGTTCCTTTCTGTAACTACTTATCAGAATACTGCTCTTTGTGGGAACCGTACGATCAAATTGCGCAATATACATATGAGTACGCAGGAGAACCAGAAAAATGGTTTGGTATTACCAGAAAAGAAAGGGTAAACGTGAAACCTGAAGATGAAAACACTGTAATTGGCACTGAAAACTAATACAAGATTTTTATGAACCATTTTGGGGTCTGAGGTTCCTTAAAAAATGTATGAAACTCTTCTGTATTCCTTCCCAGACCCCCCTACTTGCGGAAGCTGATTATAAGGTGGCTGTAGATGTCAACTGGCTGTATCACCAATTTCATTCTGCACAAAATCTCCAAAAAAAAAAAAAAAAAAAGGGAAAGTTGGTTAACATCGCATCTCATGTTTCTGCGTGCTCAAGAATAGGGTTCGGATCTTCTATCTCAAATGGTATCCTATTTTCTGTCTCATTTTTATAAAATTTAATCTTAACAGTTTAAAAGACGATTTTTATATTTTACGCTTTAAATTTTAGTTAATTTAGAATGCATGTCATTTGTAAAAACTATGTGACAGGAGATCGAACACCATTTGTGACAAGAAATATGAACTCTCGAGAATGTGAATCATCGAGGTGAAAAAAATGTTCATTACCAAATATTGAAGAAAATAGTTCAGTAAGAGTAAAATTACCTCATCTAAGGAAGAAAACTGACGAGAAACTGAGCTCCATCAAACTTCAAGGATTTGGAATTTTCGATGCTTCCTTCTTCCAATACGGCACTATGTACATGCAATCCTATTACCGAAAAAAGAGAAGTAGAAAAAACAAAGAAAGAAACTGCAAAAAAAGAACAAAATTAACGATGGTATGTGAAAATTGTAATACTAAATAGACAATGCGATAATTTCAGGTGAGGAATTACCATTAAAAAAAATTAAGGAAAAATCATGCATCTGCTGCTGCTGCGTCCTCCATTTTGTCGGAGTGTCGAAGCTTACGAAGATGTTGAGCTATCTCTGTCAATAGTTTTGTTCCCTCACCACCCTTTTGGAGCGTCATGGCAGTATGCTTTAAGAACCCACTTTCTGCTTCAATGGCTCTCAGCCTCTCCCTAATTAGGGACACTTCTCTTGTTAGGGTGGCCTTATTATCATGCCCTGATCAAAACACACAAAGATCAGCGGCGGGTAATTATAAGTCAGCCCCCCCAAAAAAAAACTTGTATAATCAATCGTATTATTACCTGTATCCTCGTGTTCTTGATCCCCTTCACCCGGAGACGATTTAATTTTCTTCTCCAAATCCGTTAACATGCCGAATATGTGAGACCTCTCACTTTCGAAATCTAACGACGATACATCTGTGCTCCCCTTTCCATTATCTCCCATTAATCTTCCGGAATTACTCCCATTTTCACCAATATTGTCCATTTCCTTAGGGCTACTGCAGTCTGATTTCTCATCGAAGGAGCACATGGATTGGGATTTCATGTCCTGATAATCCTCGGCATCAGCTTCACAATCATCGCTCCCCACTTTCCTTATCTCTCCGTACTTTTCTCTGTAGACCTCAAGTTCAGCCTCCAAAACCTTCACATCTTCCTCTCTCTTGACAAGCATATCCTTCAATACTTGCAGGGCTTCTTGATCATACTCGGCCTGCTCCTCCATCATTCGTTGATATTGTAAGGCTTCCATTTGAACTGCAGCCTTCTCGGCTTGCAATCTCGTGATCATGGCCATGGCGTTGTTGGCTGCAACAGCAGAAGCGCTCCTCTCTTCATCCAATTCCATGTACAGTGCTATAAGTGATTTCCGGTCCAAACGGACTTGTCTCTTCAAATGATGCAGAATGGAGTCCCCTTCTGATGGTTCGACGTTAGAGGCAGTGTTTGTGTCATTAAGTTCAGAAAGCAAGTCGGCTTTCTCGAGTTGGAGCTTTTTAGGAATCAGTCTGCTGGAAAAGCGAGGACTCGCAGAAGCTGAATCCGACAGTGGGATTCCAAAAAACCTGTTTCCTCTGATGAAATTTGGTGTTTTGCAGGTATCATCAGTTATTTCCTCGGATTCTGCTAACAATGGCATCGTGGCAGATTTTATGTCTTCTCTAGATTCTAACACAAGATAAAGAAAATCATGTTGATTTAGCAATCAGAAAGAGCTTCATTTGCAATAGTTTAATTTGATGCGTCAGAAAATTACAAGTTTGATGCTCACTATATAAAGCTTGTCCTTCCATGATTAAAATTTCCGAGTGCACTATAAAAATAAGGGAGCGAACATTCATTTCAATGAGTGGAAAATCATTCAAACTTTTGGTGGAAAGAAAGGATTGTAGCAAAATGAAGCAGGATTGCCAACAGGAAAAAAAAAAAAAAAAAAGTGCTTGAAACAAATGGGATTTAATGTCAGAAAAACTCACGTTTGTTGTCTGCATTCAAGCCGTACTCATCCTCGGGAACCTCTGATTCATTATCCGACATAAACTTGAGCTCCGTATATCGAATGTGAGGCAAATCTAAAATTTTCCCATCATCAGTTCTCCATGGCATCATGGATGCTCGAGGAGAAGGAGCCGGAGCTTGTGATCGAATGGATGAACTCCTAGCATAAGTCTTCGTAGTAGTAGTGGAAGAAGAAGAAGAAGGCCTCACCTTCAAAGCATCCCCGCAACAAGAACACTTGAGGACGTCGCTTTTCTCAAACTGCAGCCCGTCGTTGGCATCTTTCTTCCCCGATTTCAAGAAAATTTTCTGATCTTCCTCCACAAAGCAATCAATATCCTTGTGCAAAATCCCGACTAGAGATTTGTAAGTGTCGATGTCGGATTCCTTCTCTGTTGCAAAAGAAAGGAGGCAACCCTCGCACATGTTTCGGATGTCGGAGAGTTTCCGGTGGACATGACAATATGCTAGGGAGGAAATGTCTTTCTTGTGAGCCTCGCATATCGAATCGTTGTAGTAGGAATCTGGGTTTCTACGTACAAGAAAATGATCTATTCTTGTGCAGAGTAAGCAGGGTGTTTTTAACTCGAAGAACTTGGCGAATTCGTTGGAAACAAATGCAAGGAATCCATCGATGAAGAGCAATATAATTAAGACCCATTCTAGGACAGCATATATTACAAAATTTGGGAATGTTCCCAATTCTTGTTGGACAAATCCCCTAAATGATCTTGATGCCATTGTAAGGTGTGTGTGTGTGTATGTGTGTATATATATATATATATATATATATATGTTTGTATATATATATGATCAAAAAAGGAGAAAAACCAGAATCAGGAAGAAATCAAAGAAGTTTCGTTCTAGAGATTATATGGAAAATCTGGAAGAGATGAAATGAGACGCAGGGATCAAAAAGAGGAGTAAATGAGACAGATCATGACCTTTGTGGGAAGAAACAGACCCAAGATCATGACCTACCCTCAATCTCTCTCGTAGTCTCAATCTCTCAATCTCTCTCTCTCTCTTAGAACGCAAGTTGGTATTTTTTTTTAATTTTTTTTTTGTGAAATTCAAGATTTCAGAATCCAGATCGTGGGTGTTTTGTTCAGTCGTATGTAGTAAAATGTTTGCCTACTTTTGCTTAAGAAAACTACAGGTTCTCTAGGCGGACTATTTACCTGAATTAACGGTCGATCGAACACTTTCTAACAAACCCATTATAAAGAGAAATACGGTGTCGTTTGCTTGGCCACTTTTAAGAGTTATATTTTTTTTCCCCTTTTGAGTTATATTATTTTTCCGTTTACCCGGAGTGTATTTGCTTAGTCGATTTTTGACACATTCTTTTAAAAACGATCAAAAATAATGTTTACTATATTAGTTTCAAAAACACTATTTTCTCTCTCTCACCTGCTCTTTTAACGTACTCCTATACACACATTTATATCCTATAAAAAAAATTACTATCATCACCTCTCTTTCTCTCTCCATCACGATTATATAATTATTTAAATTTTAAAAAATAAATAAATAATTTAAATTTCCACTAAAAAACAAAACAAAAGTAAAATCGTGTTAAAAAGCGATCATCCTAATGTTCCTTCAGTGATACTCATATGACATATCCTTATTCTCTTCATTATTATTATTTTTTATTTTTTTTAGTTGGCGTTACGAGTTCGGTCGATCATATTCTTCTACCAGAAATTCGCACCGCGAATACTCCAAATCAGATCGTGGGCTACATGTTCACAACTCCTTTCAATATTCCATTGCAATTGACCTACTAAAATCTTAAAACGATAAATTAGTATTTTAGTAGTTACAAGTTACAACTTTATGGAGAGAGAGAGAGAGAGAGAGAGAGAGAGAGAGAGAGGATGCATGCAGTTTTATTTTTCGGAAACAATTTTCTGTTTGGGCCCAAAACTATTATGTATATGTACTTGGGCCTTGCAAGGATGAAAACATTTCAAAGGAAAGGAAGGGATTGAGATCAAAACTGGTATTGGAAACGTGCAATGTCGAGTTTGTAGGCCTCACCTCACGATCCATATCTGCTAGCTAACAGCTACTACCCCCCAATAACTTTTGCTTCTGTTCTGCTCCAAATACAATACAAGTTGGTTGCGACAAACAATCCTCCAGCTTCGCTATTGGAAAAGCATTCTTAACAGTCGACAAAACCAGCTTCTTCTAATGCTGAAAATTACGATGTAATTTAGACGAGTGTGGCAGCAGCTTGATGAAAACTCTGCTATTTCTACACTACTTTGTTAGATAAGTAGCTGTGACGTTAACTGTATGTGCCTAACTCCCTTGGACTTCAGTACCTGATCTTCTAATTTGCAGACAAAACATTGGAAGCCATGTATGGCGAAATGCATCCCTGTACCTGAAACCGAATTTTAAAACAAGAATGCAAGGAATTAGACATCCCTCTATGGTATCAAGAAACTTTTAGAAAGTCATTGAACTGAGCATGCATGAAATATTATTGAAGATCAGGTAGTCAAGTATCATTCTAGAGGATGAGTGGGTTACTTTTCCACAACAAAGACCTCAAAAGTTAGATGAGTGTATCATAGAGTTATGATAGGACTAACATTCTTTAACATGAGGGTTAAAGTTAAAAGTTACAGCACACTGTCCAAGGAAGACAATCTGACACAAGCAAAGGCTTGAATAGCTACATCAACTTCAGTGTTTCCTAATCTGTTCTTTTAAACCAGGAATCAGTTTACCATACTCTGCCTCTCCTTCCAAAATCCTTAAAAGCAGGATAAATATTCATAAATTGATTAATCTACTAACTTGAGCAAAGAGCAGCACCAATAGAGTAACACAACTAATAGAGGCAAGTAAGAGCATAACAAACCCAATCAACAATTTGGCACCCCAACAAAGTGCAAGTTATTCTCGTTTTTCTTCAAATCTATTTTAATTAACACAACTAATAGAGTAAGTCTTGTTCTAGTGCTCTTAAAAGTTGGCAGCTTTCTCACTGGCTCAATCAGAGGTGGAAAATTCAGAATTTTGTTTGTGATTAAAACATTATTGTCATGACAACATTCATGGTAAAATAAATCCTAAACGATTTCCTTAGAGAAAGGCAAGCCACACTTACAATGTTACCAATGATCTTGACATGAGCAACTTCCGTCGTTGAAATGATGGAATCGCTTTATATCTCTTAATACAATCTCTCTCTGAGTCAACTTACTGGTATACTTCATCATAGAGTGACAATCCCCACAAACTCTCAAGTTCTTCACAATTCTAATGGCCTTCCCAGGCCCAGTGCAAATGAGGCCAAGTGCAAGTGCTAACTTCTCACTATGACTTCCCAATGCATCTTCCTTCTCCTCTTCTTCAATATTATGAAGCACCCACTCAGTTTCGGGCATGTAGCCATGTTCTCTTGCACTTCTTGTGATTTCCTCTAATTTTGCATATATTTCTTTTGATTGAGCATGAGCATGATCACCTGCTACAAAACTATTTACTTGACCCTCTATCTCGATATAGCTCCACCCTGGATCTTTCTCTACACCTCTATTTTTCATTATAGTTCTCACTCTTCCTACATCCTCCCACTTTCCTACTGCAGCATATATATTTGATAAGAAGACATAACTCCCAGGGTGCTCAGGTTCGAGCTGTAATAGTCTCTCACATGCATGTTCTGCCATTTTAATATTTTTGTGAGCCCTGCATGCACAAAAAAGTGCTCCCCATATCACAAAATCAGGATGTAATGGCATGCTCTCAATGAAACTTAGAGCTTCATCTAGGCGACCAGCACGACCATACATATCTACAATTAGAGCATAATGTTTCATGGTGGGCTCAAGGGAGTAGTCCTTCCTCATTTTCTCAAAGAACCGAAGTCCTTGGTCTACTTTCCCAGCGTGCAAGCAAGCAGTAAGGATGGCAAGAAAGATGACCTCGTCAGGCTTTATTCCTACAAAACATGAAAAGCTTCAATCTGCTATGATTAACATAGAAACTATTGGAAAACTTCTGTAAAATGCTACAGAATCTCACACCTGTTGACTTCATCTTGTTGAAACACCGAATCGCTTGCTCAACACGACCATGAATTGCCCAACCCCAAATCATAACTGTCCAAGTGCGAAGATCCTTCTCAGTTACCATATCAAAAACCTGACTTGCCAACTCAACAGATCCACATTTGGCATACATGTCAACCAAAGCAGTTCCAACACCTCTATTCAACTGGAAACCAATCCTCGAAATAAGATCATGGATTCTCACTCCCGTATCAAGAGCACCAGCCTTTGTACAAGCCAAAAGTGCAGAAACAATTGTGACATCATTCGGTTTCACACCCCCTTCGACCATCTCAAAAAACATGGACAATGCCTTGTCATGATACCCATTCTGCGAAAACCCATGAACCATTGTAGTCCACAAAAACAAATCCTTCTCGGGCGCATGACCAAAAACCGCCAACGCCCGCTCCCACTCACCATTCCTCATCAACCCATTAACCAAACTACTCCAAGAAACGGAATTCCTTGCCGGCATTGCCTCAAACAAGTCAACAGCCTTCCCCCACCGCCCAACTTTACAACACCCGTTAATCAAAACATTCCACATCAACAAACTCCTCTTGTCATCTCTTTCAGGACTTTCATCAAACACCTGTAACGCAAACCCCAGCAAATCAACCTTAACATACATATCAACCAAAGAAACACGAACAAACGTGTCAAACTCAAAACCCATCTTCATAATCCCCCCATGAACCTCCCTCCCAAACCACCCCTCAAACAAAGCCGCACTCGACTTGAGCACGAAAGGGTAAGTCAATCGATTTGGTCGAATACCGGAACTTAACATGACAATAAAATAAGAAATCGAGCTCAAGAAATACGAATGATCGGTCAGCGCGCGGATTAAGTTGTTGTAGAGAAAGACATTGGGATTAATTAAGTTCCGAAAAATGGAGAGGGCGTAGTTGATGGAGCTGAGCTTGGAACAGGTGGTGATGAGCTGGGTGGTGACACGGCTGTTCGAAAAGTGGCCGAGGAGGATGGTTTGGGCGTGGAGTTGCTGGAGCTGTTTGGTTGTTTTTGTGGCGTGGATTAGGGATATCAGTTGCGATTCTGTTACGGGTCGTCGTCGAGCAGTAATGAAGGTGGTGGGGATTTTGGCGGGAAGGGTTTTGGGTTTGTAGAGGAGTTGACGAGGAGGCCTCATTGATTATCTTTCTGTCCCTCTACCGATACAAGGGTCAAAAGTTCGACCGATTTGGTTATTCAACTTCCTCCCTGTTAAACTTGAAGTGAGGTACGTGATTTGTATTATGAGAATAAGAGTTTATATATATGATTACAAGATAATCCTAAGCATAATGTGAAATGACTGGACTATCTTTCTATATGCCCCCTCAAAATAAAGGATCTAGAAGAAACTCCAATCTTATCTCTAATACTAAGAAACGCAGATCGACTGAGAGATTTAGTGAGCATATCGGTTAACTGATCGACAGAAGACACATGAGATACTCGAAGCATATTTGCCTGAACCTGCTCACAAACAAAATGAAAATCCAATGCGATGTGTTTCATGCGAGAGTGAAATACTGGGTTGGAACACAAATGCATTGCACCAATATTATCATAATAAACGGTAGGCATCTTCGTCAGGGAGACACCAAACTCGGACAGCAGAGAACATAGCCAGCGAATATCCGCAGAAGTAGCGGCAACTGCCCGATACTCAGCTTCAGTAGACGAACGAGCTACAGTACGCTGCTTTTTGGAACTCCACGACACAGGGCTACCACCCAAATAGACCAAGTAACCAGTGGTAGAAGTGTAGTCATCTTTGTTGCCAGCCCAATCCGCATCAGAGAAGGCATACAATAATGACCCCGAGTTCTGACGACGAAGAACAATTCCCAAGTCCATGGTGTCGCGAAGATACCGAAGCAGACTAACAGCATTCCAATGTACATCGGTAGGCCTATGCAGAAACTGAGACAACTTATTGACAACAAAGGCGACATCTGGACGAGTCAATGACAGGTACTGAAGACTCCCAACAACCATACGATACTCAGAAGGGATCAGATAATGCGAAACCATGACGCAATGATAGAACAACAGAAGGATCTAGAAGACTCAAAATAGGGCGCGCATCAAGCATATTGGTGCGCTGTAGCAAGTCACAGATATGCTGAGATAAGATAATACCGTCGGGATGAGAAAGCACTTCAACCCCACGAAAATAAGATAAATCGCCCAAATCCTTGAGCGAGAATCGTGTAGACAGAAGATGAAGAAACTTGGATACTGCTGCAGAATCATTGCCAGTGACAATTATATCATCAACATAAACCAGTGCATACATGGTCTGAGCACCCCTATGAAATATAAACAGCGACGAGTCAGCCACAGAATTGCGAAATCCCTGAGAGAGAAGAAAATCCCGAAGCTCAGAGTACCAAGCACGAGGGGCCTGCTTGAGGCCGTAAATTGCCTTATTCAACTTGCACACATAATCGGGAGCATCGATGTCAATAAACCCCGGAGGTTGTTCCATGTAAACATCTTCATGAAGGGATCCCTGAAGAAAAGAATTGTTTACATCAAGCTGCCGCATAGTCCACCCTTTATTAACTGCAAGAGATAGAACCAGACGAACACTGGTAGGCTTAACAACTGGACTGAATGTTTCATTATAGTCCACACCTGGCCGCTGATGATACCCTTTAGCTACCAACCGAGCTTTGTACCTGCCAACGGAACCATCAGGATTACGCTTAGTACGAAAGACCCATCGACAACCAATAATATTTTGATCCGGAGTTCGGGGAACAAGTAACCAAGTTCCATTTTTCATTAAGGCATCAACCTCTTCAGACATAGCCTGTCTCCATTTCGGTTCTCTCAAGGCTTGAGTGACAGTGGATGGTTCGGCATCAGAGGTGGAAACCTGAACACTGTAAGCAAATTTAGGATTGGGTTTTACAATTTGATTCTTACTACGAGTTACCATGGAATGCTGCCAGTTGATCAGCTGCGGACATAACTCAATAGGACAGTGTAGGATGAGCCGAAGGATTCGTGGGAGACAATGGCGGATCAGAAGAAGAAGCAGATGGAGATGTAGACACGAACGGTACAGAAGTCGACGTGTTTGAAAGAACTGTCGAAGACAACCACGTAGAGACATACTCTGGATCAGTAGTTGCAGTGGAAGAGGAAAGCAGTAGGGAGGAGTAAGGAAAGCTAGACTCAACAAAGTGGACATGACGAGAGACATATACACGACCGGTAGATGGATGGAGACAAAGATAGGCACTTTGAGATAATGAGTATCCGACAAAGACACAAGGAAGAGACCTGGAATCGAGCTAGCTTGTGACTGGAGTATGGACGAAGCTATGGATAACACAAACACCCGAATGTTCGAAGCTTACTGTAATTGGGAGATTTCCCAAAGATAGACTGATACGGTGATGACATATGAAGGGTATGAGTCGGAAGTCGATTGACAAGATAGACTGCTGTAGAAAATGCATATGTCCACAAGGTAGATGGTAAAGACGCATGACACAACAGAGCAAGACCTGTTTTAACGATATGCCGATGGCGTCGCTCTGAGAATCCATTGTGTTCCGGAGTATGTGGAGGTGATATAAAATGAGAAATACCATGTTGAGACAAGAATGATGATAGAGCAATGTACTCACCACCATTATCAAAATATAACGTTTGGACACGAAAACATCTCTAAGAGTGAGAACTCAACAAAAATATTATTTTGAGAACATAACTGAAACACAGAGATTAAATTGCGATGCATGGATGGTACACATAAAACATCTCTAAGAGTGAAATGACAAGACGGAAAACGAAAGAATGTTGAACTGCTAGAGGTAATAGGCAAACCAGAACCATCGGCAAGCATCACATCCTCGGAGACAGTGTATGGACTGTAAATAGACAGGTTCTCAATGTCAGAGGTGATGTGATGAGAAGCACCACTATCAAGTAGCCAATTCGCAGTAGACTGAGATCCCATAGTCACGGAATTAGCGCGGGGCTGCCAAGATTGAGACTGCGGAGCACTATAGGAACCAAACTGTAAGGGTGGTCGAAGTGAGTTAGGACGCGGTGGTGGAGGAATAGACTGTACCAGGTGACCGAACTGAGGACACCCCCGAATTTTGTGACCGAACACCACAGACTTGACAGAAACCCTGAAATGGTTTGAAACCTCGACCACCACCCCGTGGAGAAGCTGCAGACCATGGCCGAACAAGAGACGGAGTGACCGAGCCACCTGAAGACCAAGGCTGAGGCAGCGCTGACCAAGCCGAGCCTCTTTGAGAAGAGGTCGTGCCAGATGAAGAAGCAGAACCACCAGATTGCTTCCAATTTTTGGGTTTCAAACCGCACGAAACCTACATGGCCGAAACAGGCATAGAGGTGCTATCCAAATTCCTCTTCAATTGGATTTCCTTATTCAACAGTTTCTCATGGAGTGCTTCAAACGAAATGGGATCATCCCGGGCATTCACAGCTTCAACCACCGAACGATACGCGTCATCCAACCCATCCAGAATCTTGCCACATAGATCTTCATGCGCCATAGAAGACCCCAGTAATGCCAATTCATCAGCCTTCGACTTAATACCCAGAACATAATCGGTAATATTTTGTGATCCCTGTAACGGACGACGAAGGGAATCACGGATCTGCTTAATATGAGAACGTGAAGTACTGCCATATGTAGTACTAAGTTTCTCCCAGATTTCACGAGCAGTATTTGCGGAAGTCAGCAGAGACGCAACCGGCTGTGTAACCGTACCCATTAAATAAGAGACAATCAATTGATCATGTCGAACCCATGCTTTGTACGCAGGATTCACTTATTCGGTGCCATTTGTGGCTTTCACAACTCGAGGAGGCTCGACGTTGGTGCCATATACAAAATCTAAAACATCAAAGCCGAGGAAAGACGCCGGGGCTGCGACGAAGAGACGCCTGAGTGTGGCGTTGCAGGAGTAGCCATGGCCACGGTCATGACGTCGATTTAGAAGCAGCAGGAGGATGATGAAACTAGGGTTAGGTCAAGGATCGACCCTATATCTGATACCATGTTAAACTTGAAGTAAGGTAATGTGATTTGTATTATGAGAATAAGAGTTTATATATAGGATTACAAGAGAACCCTAAGCATAATGTGAAATGACTAGAC
>JAOTQG010181496.1:0-16895 GCA_025631175.1 Iris virginica | reverse complement strand
CACCATCTTGTTTTGATTAGGCATAACTTTGGTGATAGGATATCGTTTTCTCATGGATAGTCTCTCTCTCTCTCTCTATAGTATATCGAAGTTCTTTGAAGATGAGTGGAACACACCATCTTGTTTTGATTAGGCATAACTTTGGTGATAGGATATCGTTTTCTCATGGATAGTCTCTCTCTCTCTCTCTCTCTCTCTCTCTTTTATTGCTCGGCAACAATGTTTTCTAATTTACTGCCTCTAATGAGGCTCGAACTCCGACCTCCCACTTTGGAGAGGAGGGTTGGTACCATTGGGCCATATGACTATTTGGTTCTCATGGATAGTCTCAGTTGATATCTGAGTAGGAGTGAGAGTGGTCCCAGTTTTTCCTTGATAATCCTCCTGGTTGAAGCTATTTTCATTTATAGACAGCTAGATGGCTACTAGAGCTTACAAACATCAATGGCAACAAAAACAGCCATGGTAATAGAAGAAGTTTATGGATGAATCAAATAGAAGAGCTGCACATTTTATTTCAGTTGAAATGGATAATGTCCTGATGAAGATTCTAGCGCGAGTTTTATTTTCTATGGAATTACCAAGTTGTTTTATGTTGTACTTGTATATTCAGTTTTACATATTACACTTGCCAATGGTTGTGGAGATCTTACTCTTTTCTGTTCTCCTTTATCCCTTATACAGCTTCTGGAGTTCAAAGCCTTACTTCCAGTGTGCAAAGTACTCCAGAGAAAAACATTCATTCTGATGATGCTTCAAGAAGCCCAGAACTTCTTCAAGAGTTTCTAAAATCAGGTCCTCGAAAGGAGCTTTTTCGAACTTGTGCTGGTAAGGAGAAGTTGCATTCAGCTTCATCAAAGTGCAAAATGGCTGAACCATCTTCAAAAGCGAGCAAGAAAATGTTGAAGAATCTGGAGTCAAAAAAATCATCTATAAGTCCCAAGTGTCAGCCTTCGAGAAAACAAAACAGAAAAGGGGAAAACCCCATTCGAATTCCGCCATCGTCGGAGCCCGGTGCTGATATTCAGTGCTCAAATTCGTGGATCTGCAAAAACTCTGCTTGTAGAGCTGTTCTCTCCGTAGATGACACATTTTGCAAAAGGTGCTCTTGCTGTATTTGCCATTTGTTTGATGATAACAAGGATCCAAGTCTTTGGTTAGAATGCACATCTGAGTCAGGTCAGGGTGAATCTTGTGGCTTATCTTGCCACATTGAGTGTGCCCTGCAACGTGGAAAAGTAGGTGTTGTTGATCTTGGGCAATTGATGCAGCTAGATGGGAGCTATTGTTGTGCCTCTTGTGGTAAAGTTTCAGGCATACTTGGGTGAGTTCTTCCTCCTCCCGGAACATACATAAGTATCACCATTCCAAGAGTAGGGCTGACTAATTAACTCAGGTGGCTTGAACTTATCCTGGGTTTGGTTCATTTCAAGCTCAACTCTGTTGGTCAAATGACCCCTACTCTGTTGGTCAAATTTATATAATATGTTTATCTTATAAAAGTTATGGTATATTTTTGCTTGGGCTTGAGTGAAGCTTGAGCATAGGCTCCCTGTCTCAAGTAAAGCTTGTGCTGTCGAGCTCCAACACTCAGGGCCCAGCTCAAGTTCTTTACAGCCCTGTAACTGGACCACATGCATAAAATAAAGGCTGAAGTTTCAATGAGAGCTACTCGCATTTCAGCAGAAAGTGCTTATGCTTTTAGCTTTTTGTTTGTTTATTAGTTGGGATTGAAGTTCAATTAGTTGTTAGATCTTGCTAAACTAATTCTGAGTACTAGTGCTCTTAGATTTCTTCGTCAAAAGCAAGGAGAGAGAATTAATAAAGACCTTTAAAATAACGTGCTGTTTTGATTTTGTATAGTAGGTTTTCGAGATTTTTCATTTCTTCTGTGCTGCAATGAACTCTTGCAGATATTGGAAGAAGCAGCTGACTATAGCTAAGGAAGCCCGACGTGTTGATGTGCTCTGTTATCGGATCTATTTAAGTTACAGACTCCTGGATGGAACATCCAGATTCAAAGAACTCCATGAAATAGTTAGAGAAGCAAAGATCAAATTAGAAACTGAAGTGGGCCCTGTAAGTGGAGTATCTTCCAAGATGGCACGGGGCATTGTGAGCAGACTTTCCGTAGCAGGTGATGTGCAAACACTTTGCTCTCTTGCAATTGAAAAAGCAGACGAATGGTCTGCCACAAGCTCCAGTGTGAACCCAGAATGCAAAGGTAACCTGTAACAGTTTTTCTTTCTTTATTTGTACATTTCATTGCAAGTTTATATTGAACCATGTTAGTTGTTACCCCCTTTGCAGAAGGTTCACTTCCAGCAGCTTGCCGATTTCTTTTTGAAGAAGTAACATCTTCCTCAGTTGTAATTGTATTGATAGAACTGTCTAGTGGGCCCTCCGATGACATTATGGGCTACAAACTCTGGTACAGTAAGACACGAGAAGAGGCACACACAAAAGAACCTGTTTGTACCTTCCCAAGATCCCAGAGAAGGATACTGATATCCAGTCTGCAGCCTTGCACGGAGTACTCCTTCCGGATAGTATCTTACACTGAAAGTGGTGATTTGGGACATTCTGAGGCCAAGTGTTTTACTCAGAGTGTGGAACTGATACATAGGAACCCTAATTCAGTGGAAGGAAATGGTTGCAATGAAGATCTCTCACTCAGAGAAGGAAGCTCAGGGGCCAAAAAAGTGGTCCTGTACAAGAATGCAAAAGATGTTGAATCTGATTCGGGTTTCAAAGTTCGAGATCTAGGGAAGATCCTCAGACTGGCTTGGGCACAGGAACGGGGTTGCCTTGATGGGTTTTGTGGTGGAGACTTGAGAAAATGCTGTGGAGGCAACGAAGTGACTAAGCCTGATACCTTGGAAGTGGAAACATTACCACCTCCTACACGTGGTGGGCTGGACCTGAATGTTGCTTCCGTGCCAGACTTGAATGAAGAGGTAGTCCCTCCTAAGGATGAAGATATTGGGTGCACCTTGGAGCACACTGTTGAGGCCAATGACATCGCGAGGTCGCATGGTAGCGGCGAATCTGAAAACTGGGCTAACGGGGCCACTATGGAAGTTCCGGCTGTTGATTCCCGTGCAGAGCTGGGCCGCAAGAGGCCAGCTAGTGCAGTTGAAGAGACCCACGACTGTGATAGCACACTAATAAACGGATCGCCATTTGGTATCCGTGATGGGTCTGGTAACTTGGACGAGAATTTCGAGTATTGTGTGAAGATCATTCGCTGGTTAGAGTGTGAGGGCTACATCAAACAAGAATTCAGGTTAAAGTTGCTGACGTGGTTTAGCTTGAGGTCGACAGAGCAAGAACGCAGGGTGGTCAACACCTTTATTCAAACCCTAATTGATGACCCAAGTAGCTTGGCTGGACAGTTGGTCGACTCCTTTTCAGATATGGTATCAAGCAAGAGGCCTAGGAATGGTTTCTGTAGTAAGTTGTGGCATTAGGTCGATGGATGGGAGGGAGGATCAAGGAGGGGAGGGGACTGTTATTAATCTAAATAACTAGCAAATTTCCTGTGGTAACCCATTGTTGCTGATCATTTTGCCGGTTCGTTGTACAGGCAATTTTTTCATTTGGTTGCTGTCTGGAGAGACAGCTAGTTGGGTTTTCTTTTCTTTCAGGGAGAGGCATTTGGCCGTTTAGGAGAGGAAGGGGAAATCTCAAAATTATGTTGATCATTCTCGAAACCTTTCGTTGTTAAATTTGAAAGCAATCGCATTGATTCAGCTGTAGAATACATTTAGACTTTTTATGACTTCCATTCTTCTGTTTGTTACAGAAGGATCAGTGAATGGTAGATGCCTTTTGATAAACTTGCTTCTTCCCAACCCCCATCTCCCTTCTTGCTTCTCCCTCTCCATGTGAATGGTTGGCACAGAAACATGATTTTGACGAATACTCCGGGGGACGTTACACCACTGTCATCACAACGATGTGTGACACTCTGGTAGTGGATATGAAGCATCATCTATCAGATCTTCCAATGACATACTCTAATTTGTTTCTGGTATCTCGAAGTCTGAAGACATTTGTCCAAGTAGATCGCCAGAGTGGTGAAACTTAAATCAACTTGATACATTATAGTTGGATCAGTATTGGGATTATTTCTCATTTTCTTTTCTCTTCATCTTGGCAGCTGTCTGCACCCGGGGATAGTGGAACACCTGGATTACTAGCTGATATTCGAGGAGAGGTTGCCTAAACTTTCCAAAACCACACAACTTGTGTAGCGGAACAGTGTGAGAAGATCCATCAACAAGGTACTAAATCATTTTTAGAAGCCCAGACCTACAGAATAATAGCTAATGAATCTGATATGAAATTCGTGGGTTCAGAATTCAATTAGCACTCTTTTTGCTTTTTCATTTTTGGTCTCACAATCTCACTCTCACAACACAAATGCTCTTCCATAGCTTACACTGCTCTGCATTAATTGAACCTTATAATGATAGAGCATAACCTATTTTGTCGGTGTTAGTAGCAAGCTGACACCTAAAATAGATCTAGTAAAGCAATCAGGGTGTTGGAAATGACTTCTCCGCCCGAAATGTGGTATCTGGATAAGACATTTTTACTAGTTTTTGCTGTTTAAAATTGAGCAGATGCACAAATAGATTACATGGTATGAAGATATAAAATGCAAGGAAGCATTGCGCTATTATTTACTCTGCAAATGGTAGATTCGGAACTGTCGTCTTGAAGTTGTTGCAAGTAGAAATCTTTTGGAGATTCCAAAAGGAAATACAGTAGGTACTATAGTAGGAATCTTTTATAGAATCACACCATGGATATGGAACCTTGAAAGGGTCAACTATGCATGTGGCAGATAAGTATGAAAAAAATAAAGAAATTAGATGCAAAAGATTTTGGGGATTTGGTGATGAAAAGCAAACAAAATGTGACTTTCTGGCAAGAAAAAGGTTCCGTATTGATAAATTGTTTATTGATATTCAAAATTCTATGGTTCTAACGTCTAATATTGTAACTCTTACGTAGTCGTGGTGGAATTTCTGAGTCTTCATTTGGAACAGGATGCATGAATGAATGAGAACTGAATGGTATGTATGCTCCACCACATACCGTTTCCTGCCTGCATCAGCACAGTTGAAAAGGTCAAGCAATGACTCGAGGAAATAAGCATTTTAAAATGGCTGGAGGAGGAATAAATTGTGGCCGCTAATATACCAAACTAGTATATTAGATTGAATAAAATGAACACACTGACTACTGAATGCAACCAAAGTCAGCATTTTCGATTAAATTGGAGTAAGCTAACTTTAATGTGTGATGTCAAACTCAAGTAGGCGCCGTTTCTTGTCAAAATCACTAGTAAAATGACATTTTCAACAAGGTTAATACTAATTAGTGTAATTAGAAAACTAGTTAAGAAGTATTTTCTCCGTCTATAAATGAGTGTCATGTTTGAGTTTGAACACATAATTTAATGTACACAATATCATTTAACATATTTTAGTGATTTGAACTCTAAATTATCGATAATATTTTTATAACTATACAATAAGAAGTCAATTCTTATAAAATATTTATAAAAATTTCATTATATTGACCCACTAAAAAAATTAAAATACGACACTTATTTAGAAACAAATAGAGGGGTAACTAATATCATTAACTTTAACCATATATACATGAGAACTAGTTTTTAAAAAAATTAAAAGCGCTCCGAAGCATATCTCACTTGACAAGAGCTTGGGTGGTATAATACATGCTATGTTGCTGACTTGCAGGACGGGGTTCAAATTTTATGAGAAATCTTTGAGATTTGGGCCCCTTGTAGGTGAGCTCAGTCGATAAAATTCAAGTTTCTGATCAGTTGAGGCACATTCCCCGATTTGCCTCCTTCACCATTCCTGAGGCAGGGAGCTCCTAACATTGGAGTTTGACATTTAGAAAAATTAGAAGCAAATCTTTAATTATCATTCAACTTCCTTCATATTCATTTCCTTTTCCTTTCGCCCCTCTACTGCATGACTTTGTATCTAAACAACCTTAATGACGATCTAATTTTGTGAATTGTGATCTGATTGTTATTGTAAGTAGTTGCACAGACATGCATCAGGGTGTCGAGTGTAACTTACTCTCTCTCTCTCTCTCTCTCTCTCTCTCTCTCTCTCTCTCTCTCTCTCTCTCTCTCTCTCTCTCTCTAAAAAAAACAAATATTCCTAGGGTTTTGATGAGACCCCATAAATTTTCTCTGGACAAAAAAGTACTGGGGCTCTCTTGGATCTTGGCAATTTACTGCACGTCGTCGTCATATCACTGATATCAGTACACTAGTACGTCTTCTCAACAATTTCTTCTTTGGGTTCCTCCTATTTCTAGCTTCAATCTTACAGCAATGCCCAGCAGTTCTTTCTTCCCAGCTGGTTTTCCTTGGAAATCCACCCACCCACCCACCCCGGCCGGCCATGATGTTCACTTTCAGGTCTGCCAAAATCCACTCGCACCCTTTTAATGCATCTATTTTGGAAAAAAAAAAAAAGTAAAAATCATATGATAGATAATGCGAGGAACAAATCATTTGAAAATGAGAAGAGTAGCACAAGATTTTTATTAAGTATAGATAGATGCTTATTATTTATACACAAGTGTGAAATTTAGGTTCAATAGAGCGCGCGCCTGCTTATTCATCCCAATAATTTCAAATAGTCGCCGCGCCCATTTGAAACGTGACACACACACACACACATATATATATATATATATAGTACAATTCATAAATAAAAATGTCTTATTCAACACTATTCATGCCCTGATCATTTCTCTTCTATATATGCAGGTTTTCTTTTTCTTTTAATTAATTATTTCAACACATTTTTATTTCTTTGAACAATCAAAGAAGACAGACCGGTGCATTAATAGACAAGCATTTCTAACTGATCTGGAATTTCAGATGCATGCTTGAAAAATTGATCATTGAGTAAATTATATATTAATTTCATAAACTACTTGACCCAACTTAACAATTAATAGCTACAGCCTACAATACATACATTTCAAACATGTTTCTGTATATGGCTCTAAATCGGAACACGAATGTTTATCTCGATCTAGACCTAACCGGCACCTTAATTCCTTCGAAGACTTATATACCCTATTCGAGATAATAACAACATCAACCCATAATATACGATCGAGTATCCAATTTCCATGTTTCAATCTCGTCCTAAATAGAAATATCTCGATATATACTTGGTTTGTGTAGGTATGCAAAATCTAAAAGAGTGACTAATAAAGGCGCCTTTCTTTTTAGAAAAAATAGTTGGTACTAGAATGCAACGAAAACTAACCTTTCATGAATAAAGATGCAAGAAATTCACAAGGGCATGCATCGGAAAAATCATGATCTTTATGTACAGAAGTGTTTACAACCATAAAAGGGCCACAATCAATCATGACAGTTTGTAATATACAGATGAACGGTCTTAATCTTTAGAAATTGAAAACCCTAACAGATTTTGCTGCTTAATTAAATACTTCTTGTTACAAAAGAGAAGAAAAGTTGGAAATATAATATCATTATGCATGTGCCCCCCCAAAAGTTGGAACCTTTCATGTGAACTGCAACCACAAATGACTCTATCATCTTGTGTTATCAAGCTGTGTGTATATATGAGAAAGAGAGAGATCAGTGAGAGAGAGAGATCAGAGAGAGAGAGAGGGAGAGAGAACTTACTTAAATAGTAGGTTAGCATTTTAGCTTTGAGAATCTAGCTACCCAAAAGAGGAAACTGTATATTCTGGCAATTTTCCAATAATTTCCAGCCTAGCAATAATATCAAGATAATCTTTTCCATAACCAAAAGCCAACAAAAGCTACCAGCCATTGAAGTAATTTTCATTGCAAAATCTAACCCCAAAGTATACCCTTAATTAATGTATGTATCCCCATAAATTATATAGCTATATTTCTAATCAAAGCATAGAGCGCGCAGTCCTGTACTCCTTCATTTCTTGCCTATCCAGCCAAGTCATGAAGCAATTGTGCACCCATCAAGTTCCTATAAGGCAAATTATGTCCTTGATCACCATCCAATAGTGAGTATTGCACTGTTTGGCAATCTTCAATGTGGTCTCTAGGGTAAAATAGAGACCCCTGAGAAGTCGGTGAGAAGGCTAAACTTACTCCACCACCACCATGTTGTTGCAACCCCAACGTCAAGGACACGCCTCCACCGGCTCCACCAAAACTTTGATGCGCATTTCCATAGGAGACTGCGGTAGCTGAGTTATGATTGTACGAAGAAAAATCAAGTTCCACTGCGCCAAATGAGTCCGTAACCCTAGCAAAACCCTGGTGAAAGTCGTGGTTTTGAGACTGATGATCATGACTGTGAAGGCTTTTGGGAGTACTTTTAGTACCGGCCTCATTTTTCTCTGGATTGTTGATGATTGAGGAGAGGCATTCAGAGTCTATCCGAACCAGCTGGTCCGGGGTTGGTTTGTGATCCTCAGACCGTGCTTGGTGGCTGGGATTTTCATAATGATCAGTGGCTGTAAATCCATCCGAGGATCCTTCAACGTTGTCAAGAAGATCTTTGTTCTCTTCGTTGTACATCTCTTCCACCATAGGTTTCCATAGCCTCACTCTTGCGTTAATAAACCAATTCGACACCTAGAGAAAGAAGAGCGTCAAATAAAATGCTTTAAATATGCATCACATATATATAAAACTGGAAAATTAAGGCATGTTAGATTCCAAGGAATAAATTAAATGTGACATAAAAACTGGAATTTTTCTTAATGAAGTATATTAATTATAAGCTTAGAGAGAGATGAGGACATGCCTGGCTTCTAGAAAGACCTGTTTGGCGTGCTAAAATGTGTTTATCTACATCACTTGGATACCTGCAAGGTTTCAAAAAAACTAAGTATATGGGAATTTAAGCAAGTCTTATAACAAGCGAATGAAGTGCTTCAAAGAGATGTTCAAATTTGTGAACAGTATATTTACTACTTGTGAGAGGAATGAATAACCCAATCAAATAAGGAAAGAAACTATGTGGTTGAGAGAGGGAAGGGAGGGGGGGCTGGCTGGAGAATTGGTCCTCTGAATGTAAGTTGTAGCAAGAAGAATCAAATCCACACAAAATATAACAAGAAGGCCCAAGCAAAATCATGAAAAGGAAACACTATTCTATAATAATGTATGATGGAGATGCAATATGACAAAATGAATATTGGAATCTATAAACTGGTAGATAGAAACTACCAAAATACCAAGTTTTCTCTCCAGAACAAATGATTGAGTCTAAATGTAAAAGAGAACAAGTACTAGAAAACTGCAAGTGGGGTGCTTCTATTTTGTTTCAAGAAAACTTTTGATTCTGTCTCATGAAATCTAGTTTTATCTTTATACTTCTGTACAAATACCCTCACTATTGAAGCATCAGTTGCATCAATGTGTTTGAGTGTGTCAAATAGAGACTTTATATATTTGGGCTCTCATAGTCATGTACACTATAGTAGGAGAGAGGGAGAAATAAGAGAGATTTACGGATGGAGGAAGTGTTCGAAGAGCCAAGCCCGAAGAACGGAGACAGATCTTTCAGGCAAGCCGCGCTGTGGTCTCCATGGATGGCTTTCCATCATGCTCATCTGTTGGAAAGCTCTTTGTTGCCTTAAAGTTTGATCAAGAAGCCTAAGCCTTGGAGTCTCTCCTCTTGTGGTGCCAGGGGCAGCAGTGTCTTTTTCACCCATCGCCTTCTTGGTGGCCTTAATTTGCCCTACAATCCCATCTCTTAGACATCTAAAATGCCTCGACATTGCCTTTGAAGCTAATGCTGAGTAAACTGTTGCAGCCCCATTGCCAGCTACTGCTTCAAATGATGATACCACTGCCTTCATTTGATCACAGTAATGCTTATATCTTCTATCCACCTAGCAAAAAATTTGGGAGCAGGAGGAAATGAATTGTTACTGGAAAATTAAACTCCTTCAGGGATTACAGCTAGCATAGAATACAAACAAATGAGAGGGGCACTATGCAAAAATATACCACATACACACAAAAAAGGTTTGTGAAAATAAATGAGCAGCAGCCAAATTATCAACATGTGGGCATTAATGGAAAGGCCCTCAGCCTCTCAATTAGCTCAAGATCGAATCAATTATCAAGATACCGCAATCAATAGCTTCATCTAAAAAGAAAATCTTCATGAAACTCATGTCAAGAAATTAAAAGATTTCATTGGGGCATATATGTTCAATAGTGTAACTAATTAAACGACCGAGGTAATTAAAAACAAGTGCGAAATGTTCCCAAAATTAAGAAAAGGAAAAGGGAAAATATGAAAATTACCTCTTCAAGCATTTGTAGGAGCTTGGTTTTTCTTTTCTGCAATTCCAAGAATTCAAGGGAACACAAAGATTGTTTCTTGGAAGAAGAACTAGCATTATTTTCATCCTGCCATTGATTGGTCTTGTGAAGCTTCACCTTAGGTGAATGATCAGTATTTTGCTTTGTCCCAAGATTACAAAACTCATTGAGAAGCTCCTGAGCGGGAATCAGGTACTTTGAGCTCCTGATCTGTAGCTGTGGACTGCTGCTATGATGATACTGATCATGGTGGTTATTTTGGATAATTTCTTGATGCTGTTGAATGTTCATGGATTTACCGAAAAACCCATGAGGGTCCTGTTGCCTTAGCTCAAATGACTGTAAACCAATAGTGGAAGGATTACTTGAGGATAGAGAGAGCGAGAGTCCTTGACTAGGCCTTTCATTTGGTTCACAAGGGAAAACACACCTCAAAGATGATTCATCAACAAGCAACCTGTTTTGATCATACTGCTGCTGATGATAAAAATCACTGGCCATCGGATCGTTGATCGATTTTGATGAAGACCCTTTCCAGAAAACTGAGTTGGTGTCATGATTCTGTTGATGTTCATGATTCATCTTTTGTGGGAACCCTATGAGCTCCATGCTAGTAGTCAAGTTGTAGATCTCAGGGTTGGACTCAAAGCTTTGGAGTTGGCTCACCATATGAGCTGCAGCCTGATTAGGGTTACTAGATGAAACATCAGAGTAACAATAGCCTGTGGGAGAGACCACCATGCTCCTCCTTATTTTATCTTCACCACTTGCACCAGCCATTCATATCACAAAGAAGAAGAAACTAAAAAAACAAAAGGGAAGCCTTTTTGAATCTTCTTGAATTCTCTTTTCTTCTGATGATCTTAATCACTTTCCTCCTGCAACCAACAAATATTCTATCAAGATTTTAAAAACCCAGAAAAACCCACTTTTCAAACAAGTTATAAGGATCAAAAGATGATTTATAGCAATTAAAGATTCCCCTTTCTACCAATAAAAAGAAAGAGAGGATAACTATGAGGGAAAAAGAAGTAAAAGAAAAGAAGTTTATGTGCTTACACTTTATACAAACTTTCTTTTATGTGAATTGTGATGTGAGGGAGAGTGAGCGATAACGAGAGGTTTAGAGAACAAGGATATGTTGATGGTGGCGGCGGCGGCGGTGGTGGTGGTGGTGGTGAAAGGGTGGTGATTAAGAGGGAGGAAGGGTGGAGGCAAAGAGGGGTTTAGTTAAATGGGGCCATTTTTATCAAACATGTTCTCTTAATAACCCAACAAAACGTACCCATGGTTATGCCATGAAAGCCAAACCTAGGAAAAGGAAGGTCAGATATCTCCTCAGAGATTGTAGAAAAGATCAGATAATTGCTGTAGGGGTTGATGATGACTTCCATGGCATCCAAAATACACACCCTCCGAATAAGTGATATAAATACATCCAAAATAGACTTCCTAGAAAATCAAATCCTCACCTCAATTATTTCATACCCCTCCATCAATAAGAAATGATTAAAAATCCCCCAATCCAATTTTTTACACACCCTCCGAATTTATAAATGGTCAATCACTGTATAGATATTGTTTTTCATGAAAACATACATTATTTTTAGTTAGGAGTACCATATAATAGTAATCACAATATTATAAAGACCCCGATTTGCAAATCACTCAAAACAGGACAGTCCTTGCCTAGTACACACCTTTGCTACAAGCCGCCACATGACATGTTTCTACTTGTTCATCATCATACCATTAAACTTAATTAATACACATCATCACCCACATATATAATTAATTACTTTGCTAATTAAGTACTCAACTTAATCGGTAGAGTAATATTTTCAAAGAAATGTTGCATATCTATATGTACGGTACTGTACACGAATCCCAAGATCTGGGAGCTAAGTTAGAGTTGGAACCAGGCTTTTTCAGATGGGTTTTTACTTTTGATATAGAGGAAGGAGGTGGGGCTGAAATTTTCCTGATCAAAAATTGAAAGCCAAGTACAGAGTCTTGTTCAGAAAGGAGGGGAGAGAAGGGTGTGTGTGTGTTGTGTGAGAAAGAGGGAGAGGGAGAGGGGGAGAGAGAGAGAGAGAGAGAGAGAGAGAGAGAGAGAGAATAAGATGCCAAGTGGTGGTGGTGAACTGGTGGTGGTAGGAAGACTGGGGTTCCTAAAATTAGAGACTGTAGAGGTGATGAGATGAGGTGGTCCTATATTTCCAACTAATTCTAATTCTAATTAAGACACCTATTAAAGCACTCCTACCCCTCTTCCTCTTTACTCTCCCTCTCTCTCCAAAAATGGGACCAGTTTTATATTCTTCCTCTTCTTTTCACATTGTTTTTTTTTTTTTGGACAACTTCATAAATAGTCCCAAAAGTATTTCGGAATCTGCAATTCGTCCCTGATCTTTAACAATCAATATAAACGACCAAACTGACCAAAATCCGGCCATAAAAGGCCCGACTGTTAAAATCCAATTAGTTTACTCCGTTAACTCACCCATAATTGAGGGCATAAATGAAAATACAAGAAAGTTCCTTCTTCTACTCCTTGAATCTGATTTTATATTCATCAATGTTCATCAATGAAAACTCAAATTTTATCTCATAAATTTAACCCATAAAATGATGGATAAATGAAGCAAATGAACAAACTAGCAAATTGAACCGACCAATGTTCTTCAATGTTCTTTAGCAAATAAACAAAAATTCTGCTTCTCCTTTTCCTCTTTTCTTCTACAAACAAATATTTTCATGTTGAAACTGAGATCTACAACCCTGCTTCTTCTCTTCTTCTATTTCTCATTTAAGCCGCATGGGCATGACGGATAAAGATCAGAGCTTGGAGGCGAGCAAAGAGGATCTGGGGCAGATCTGACGGGGGAATGGAAATAGGTCGAACCAAGAGGAAGCAAGAGGAGGCGACGATGGAAACCAGATCTCGTTGAGAAAATCCCAGATCCGGCGGAAATGTTTCAAAACTCGTCGGAATAGCTCCAAATCTCGCCGATTAACATTCATCTTCTCTTTTTCATCTGTTTCGATCGAAGATGAGGAGAAGCAGGGTTTAATAAATTTTTTTTATGTTTTATTTTGTAGTTTTTTGTATTTGAGACTTATAAATTCTAAATTTGTTCGTCTTATTTTCTGGGTTTGTAGGTTTTAGATTTCTAGATCTTATTTTTTGGGTTTGTAAATTCTTGAAATAAATATGTTTGTGGTGATTCATGGGTTTTCATCTTCTTTTTTTAAGGCATGGGTTTCCTTCTTATTCACGGTATTTTTTGGGTTTCCATCTTAGGTTGATGGGCTTTTTACCTAGTCAGTTGCAGAGTGTATATTTGATTGTGTTCAAAACCTATCTTGGGTAATTTACTTTTCAATCTTCAGGCAAGTAATCCCCAAGTAATTAATTTTGTTATGAAAATTTCCGACAAGATCTGAAAATTTTCGGTGAGATTTAAAAATTATCGGCGAGATCTGAGTTCGCTGGAGACGGAAAAGGAGAGCTCGCCGGAGAGGAGGATTGGAGGGCTCGCCGGAGTGTACCAATTGTCTATTTTACCCTAAAAATTTAGTCAAATGTTAGAATTAACAGTCAAAATTAACCGTTGACTAACGAACCTTAATGTCCGCATTTTAATAAGTTTGATCGTTTATATTGATTGCTAAAGATCAGGGACGAATTGTAGATTTCGAAATACTTGAGGGACCATTTATGAAGTTGTCCCTTTTTTTTCTTTCTTTCTCGTTGTCCTCTCACCAAGAAAAAGAAATGCTAATTCCAAGCATCACTTTTGGGATGGGCAAAAACGACCAAAGTTAGAAAATTAAAGAAAAGGTAGTAATCTTAAAGCATCAAATGACAAGTTGATACGTTGTTCTTGGTTAATTATGATTTTGTTTCATCTAAGGCTTGCATACAATTGTATAATTGTAACATTTCACATTTGATCACCTCGAATAGAAGAGGAAATTCCGTACAGTAAATTAATAGCCCCTTATTATTCATCTAATATAAAATTAGTTAAGAACATTTGAGTCGTCTGTAGTGAAGCATTGACCCAAGATGTGACGATAGATACGGACTAAGAACGGATTTTTGGCTCGAATCGTTACAATAATTCAATCGTGTACCAACTTAGTAAAATGATACCCTCTCCATCTCATTGATATTGATTAACTTTTTATTTTTATCTATCTTAAAGTAATATAAATGTATTTATAAAGTAAATTAACTGTAATTTAATCATTAGTTAAGATAAAAATGAAAAAAAGAATAATTAAATGTATTAATTGCTAAATATTAATTTATGAACTTTTATCCATTATTCAAAATAATTTAGAGGTACGGAGTATTGGCTTAAAACACACCGGAAAATCCATTAAAAAAATTTAACAGAAAAATACAAAGTAGATAATAATTAAAGTGTATTGTATTATTATATTAACTGTTAATGCAATGTATAACGTATATAATTAATTGTTAAGTGTATTGTATATTTGTATTGTTTTGTGTATATATAGCAGTACTGCTGAATCACACCATGTCAAGTTACCATAATACCCTAAAACCCATCGAATGATTTTTATTTTTTTTCAATTAGCATTAGACAGTAGACACCAATCACGTAGTGGTCGCGGGTGTCACGCGCATGGCACGTGAACAGGAGAAGAGGAGGAGAGGGGTCCTATAATGTCCCAATGCAACTTTAATTTTTGTCTGTTAAAAGCAGGTGGTCCTCCCTAACGAAGCTTTCTCCGCCGCTTGCCATTTCTCTCTCTCTCTCTCTCTTCCTCTCTCTCTAACCAACACAAACACTGGTAGTGACCTCATCCACAGCATTTTGGAATTTTATGTGCGGCTGTTTTATTTTAAAATCCTAGGAACATATATATACACATTTTTGTGTCACACAGGCAACAGTTGCAGTGATACCCAATCAGAAAAAAAGAAAAGAGGAAACAAAAGTAACCAATACACAATTAAAAAAATATTCTGTCCTGATTTGTGTAGTCCATATTTAAAGTTTTGGATTGATTTGGTAAATGCAATAAATGTGATAAAATGATATGTAAAAGTTTGCATTAGGCAGATTTCGAAGTTCTGAATTCCTAAAAAAATATTAAGAATACATAGATAGTTAATTGTTTATGCATACATAGATCTATTAAAAATAATAAATAATTAAGAATTTTAAGAATCAATCTTTGATTATTAAATAAAAAAAATTAATGATCAAGATTATACAAAATTTTTAGACACAATAGAAAATATGCGATGATATATAACAATAATTTCATACAAAAATCAAGAAGCATTTGCTTGTTGAATTATAATCGCAGTAGAATGCAAATCATATTTACTAAAAGTCAATAATAAATGTAGTTTTTCTTTTTTTTTTCAGCATCTCATTTAAATACTCATATCTCATGATCTAAAATTCAAAATTAAAATTTGATTGCAAATTCTCATTTGAAATTAAATTATCATTCAAACAAGATCAATGGAAGAATATATTTCGAATATTTGTTTTAGTCGAACTAAAAACTATAAAATTAACACCGTGAACCATGAAATTTCATATAAATTTTGAACCATAAAATTAGAACTATAAACCATGAAATTCAACTTATTAATATGAAAATTTGTCTGAACCAAGTATTTCACCATTGTGAACCATAAAAATAAAATGGTGAACCATGAAATTCTACTTAAACGTTGAACCATGAAATTCATTTTTTTGTAAAAAGTTGCATGAACCATGAAATTTATAACTGTAAAACATGAAATTAAAACTGTGAACCATGAAATCAATATCTAAAATCATGAAATTTACAACTATGAACCATGAAATTTACAACTGTGAACAATGAAATCAAAACTTTGAACCATGAAATTAATAACATTCAACCATGATATTTACAACTGTGAACCATGATATTTACAACTGAGAACATAAAATTTAAACTGTGAACCGTGAAATTTACAACTATGAACCATGAAATCAATATCGTGAACCACGGAATTCAATTTTTCATTGAAAATAGCATGAACTAAATATTACACACCTGTGAACCACGAAATTAATATTGCGCACCATGAAATTCAATTTATATATTTAAAAAAATAGATTTCATGGTTCACAAGGTTTACATGTGTAAATATAATTTCATGGTTCTTAGTTGTAAAATAAATTCATTGTTCACAGTAATAATTTCATGGTTCATAGTTGAACTAAAAAATATCATTGAAATATATAGTTCATTGATCTTGTTTGAAAGAGAATTTAATGTTGAACAAGAATCTGTAATTAGATTTTAATTTCGAATTATAGACCATGAGATATTTTATTTAAAAGTAAATCACGTTGTTAGGTAAGAGAGAAAATCAGCTACTTATATAAATACTAGTAAATGCCCGTGCCCGAGGGCACGGCTCGGGCACGGGCGTATTAAAATATTTAATCGCAACACGATAATATTTAAAAGTGATAAAAAAATTTACATAAAAAATATGTATATA
>JAOTQG010181385.1:0-16896 GCA_025631175.1 Iris virginica | reverse complement strand
GGGGGTGTTGGAAAGAAATATATATTAAAAAATATTATATTTTATGTTAGATTTTTTATTTGACTTAATTAATTATAATTTATGTTTAAAAAATTATCACTTTTAAATATTATCGTGTTCGAGAATATCTCATGCCCGAGTCGTGTTCTCGGGCACGGACATTTACTAGTTATAGTAAAAAGTAGGAGAGATAGAGAAAAAAAATGTGAGACCAATGAGAGAGAAAAATAAAAAAAACAGAAAACCTTAAAAACCAGAGGGGGTGCAAGTGGAGTTAAACCATTTTTGTAGATATATATTAATCCCCCGCTTTGTCCTAATCGCAAAGCCATTCGTCGTTTCAAAAGGAATTTGAAGACTTCTGGCAAATTTTGCATTTAACGAAGAAAAAAAAGAAGACTTCAATCCGATCGAATCATTTAATTGTAGGTATCGAAACTTTAACCCTCGCGATTTATACTAGGGTTGAAAGCTCATGATTGCTTGCTGATTGGAAATTTCTGTTTTGCTTTAATTTGAAATTAGGAGGAGATGGATACGAATAATTGGAGGCCGACGCAGGGCGGCGACCCGGCCATGGATTCCGTCGATTGGAGAACTCAGCTCCAAGCTGATTCCCGTCAACGCATCGTCAACAAGATGTAATTCATTCATTTTTTTTAGATGTTGAATTTGGTTCAGTTAGTTAATGGGGATTGACTTATTTCTAAATTCGGTTGGAAAGATGTTAACTATTGAAGATTCAGTTACTTAATTGTCTCAATTTGCTTTAAAATGCAGGGGAATTTTAATGTTACTCCTTCCGTCCCAAAATTACTAACTTTTTCTTTAACATTTTTTTAATTATAAAAATCTGCGAATTGTTGCGAATAAATTAGAGTTGTTATTGGCAGTTTAGTTAATAATCGGACTAAGATTAAAATTTCGGAATCTAAATCACAATACAATATATTAAATGCTCATTTTTGGACGGAGAGAGTACTTAGTTATTTTTGTTGCTTCGGTTGCTTGACTTGTGTTTTTGATACGTGTCCTTCAAGTTTAATAGAATGCATAGATTTGTGAGCTTAGAAGGGCTAAAATGAATCTTGGTTAATGTAATGATGTTGAGATTTGGTGAATGCAGAAAGTCACAATACAATATGTTAGTTACTCATTTTTGGACAGAGGGTGGGCTTAGTTATTTTTGTTGCTTCTGTTGCTTCACTTGTGTCTTTGATATTTGTCTTTCCATTTTAATAGCATGTATATATTTGTGAGCTTAGAAGGGCTAAAGTGAATCTTGGTTAATGTAATGATGTTGAAATTTGGTGAATGCGAGTTGAATCATATCATATCTTTTCAGTTTTTTTCGGTTATAATGCTCTTTCAGAAGTAAACGACTCGCTGTTGAAGGTGATTGTATGTTATTTATTTATTATTTTTTTGATTGTAGAATGGAGACTCTGAAGAGGCATCTTCCTTTTTCTGGACCAGAGGGACTGCAGGAACTGAAGAAGATTGCTGTGAGGTTTGAGGAAAAGATATATACTGCTGCCACGAACCAGGTTTACTTATGTATATTTGTTTGTTATTTTATCTTTGTAAGGCTGTCTTGTTGTACGCTCGAGTTCATCTTTCCTGGAAGAGATTTTGATATTTTTTTCCGTGTCCTAGAAGTTACACATGTTTACACAAATTGATCTCGTTTGCAGTCTGATTACCTGAGGAAAATATCCTTGAAGATGCTCACTATGGAGACAAAATCTCAAAATACCATGCCCAATCCTATGCAGTCCAACTCTGCCGGTAATGGCAAAAATCCTCCAGATCCAGGTAAGGTCATGAGTTTGCTAATCGCTTGTACAGTTACCGTGTCCTTAACATGCTAATATCCTGCCGCACATGACCGTACTGAAGGTGACATTCATCGGCCTAATCCTTGGGCTTGGACTCTTTCAACAGTTTGTGAAAAATATCTAAATGATATTGCTGTGGTGTGCAATTTTTCATAAGAAATTTGATGTAAAGAAAGAAGAAAAAAAGGAAAGCTTTCTTTAAATATCCGAGGAGTTTGTTTGGCCCTGTTTTGTCCCTTTCAGTTTGTCAAAAATATTTTTTGGGAAGGCAGTGGCAAGATGGTACAAAGTTTTTCATGCAATGTGCAACTATCATAGCCATCGCGTTGACTAATGCCATTGCCACCAAAGAAGTTTACCTAAAAGCCACAAAAAGCCACAAAAAGCCACAAAAAGCATTGTTGTCTTATTTTGATTTGACAGAACTTTAGTAGGCCCTACGGCTAAGAATATTTGCACCAATTGAAATATGCCAACAAGGCTTTTTGTGTCTTTTTGGTGAACTTATTTGGTGGCTATAGCATTACTCTTTAGCTTGCATTTAGATTTACATTCTTTTGCCTGAAATCCATATCCCGAATCCCAAATCGTGATACTAACCTTTGGAATGCTAATGATACACATCAACACTTCCATCCCAAAATGACCAACTTTTTCTTAACATTTTTTAATTACAAAAATTGGCGAGTTGTTGCGAATAAATTAGAGTTGTTATTGGTAGTTTAGTTAATAATCGTACTAAGATAAAAATTTTGGAATCTAAATCACAATACAATATGTTAAATACTCATTTTTGAACGGAGGGAGTACTTAGTTATTTTTGTTGCTTGGTTGCTTGACTTATGTTTTTGATTCATGTCCTTCAAGTTTAGTAGAATGTATATATTTGTGACCTTAAAAGGGCTAAAATGAATCTTGGTTAATGTAATGGTGTTGAAATTTGGTCGGATGTGGAAAATCACAATACAATATGTTAAATACTCATTTTTGGACGGAGGGAGTATTTCGTTATTTTTGTTGCTTTGGTTTCTTGACTTGTGTTTTTGATACATGTCCTTCAAGTTTAATAGAATGTATAGATTTGTGAGCTTAGAAGGGCTAAAATGAATCTTGGTTAATATAATGATGTTGTCTCTCTCTCTCTCTCCCACTTAATAGAAAGATAAGTGAGAGAGACCTCAATTCTTCATCTAAAGACCAACCTGAAACCTACCATAGAGGGAAGATGAATGGAGAGATAGAGATAGAAGGTTGGTTATCTTAGTGAATACTGAATACCCATAGTTAAGCCTGAAGCTTGTAAATTTGTTTGGCTGTATATTTAAGGAAAAGAAAAGCAAAGAGTTGGAAGAGGAGGCTTTAACTAGGCAGCAGTTCATATCCAGATTAGTGCAAGATATGTATCAACATCACTTTACTTGAATGGACTGTTTTTTCATAACTGATTTTAAGTCGGATTTCAGTGCCTTGGTAATTTCACTCTCCCGTATTTCTATTTATTGAAATGAATCATGAGATTTAGTAGCTTGGTCCACAAGGAAGAAAGCAAGGTGAAGATTTCTTGTTGATTATTCTTTCCATCCATCTTCTTCCATCTTTGCACACATAATCCTGTAGTGTAACTAGTAAGCTGATAGTAACAGTTGAAAATACATAATATATGACTTCCAAGCTCATTTTTAATCAAAGGTAATTCTTTTTATCGCAAAAATTTCTTTTTTCTTTTTGTCGTATTGATTCTCAGTCTATTTCTTTTCTCTTGGATAGCCTCTCAGGTGATGCAGTCACAAGTTAACAATCAAGGGCAATCACTTTCTATTCCTGTTCCTGGTAATCCATCTCAAGCAGGTCAACAGCTACTTTCCCAGGGCATGCATAACAACATCTCTGCATCCGGTGGTTCTGCTAGTTTAACGTCTGCACTCCCTACTGGTAGTGGTTTATCACAACCTACCATGTCAAATGTTGTTGGCCAAAATTCCAGCCTGCAGAACATCCAAAACATAGCAGGGGCTCCACAGAATTCTGTGGGGAATACAATGGGACAAGGGGTGCCGTCCAATTCTTTTGTGAATCAGAGGCAGATGCAGGGAAGACAACAACTTGCTTCCCAGCAGCAACAACAGCAACAACAACAACAGCAACAACAACAACAGCAACAGCCCCAGAATTCACAGCAATATCATTACCAGCAACAGTTGCAACAGCAGTTTATGAAGCAGAAGCTCCAGCAGGGTAATATCCCACACTCACTAATGCAATCTCATATCCAGCAGCAGCAACAGCAACAGCAGCAGCCACAACAACAGCAGAACTTAATGCAGCCAAATCAGTTGCAAACCTCCCAGCAATCAGTTATGCAGCCTGCTTTAATGCAATCATCTTCACTTTCCACCCTTCAACAGAATCAGCAATCAGTTCAACAATCAACGCAACCCATGATCCAACAACACCCACAGTCAGTCCTTAGGCAACAAAGGCAGCAACAGGCTCCTGTTGTTCTTCAGCAGCAACCACAGATGCAGCAGCAACCACTATTGGCAGCACAACAGCAACAAAATCTGATGGGGCAGCAGCCAAATGCTACAAACATGCAACAGAACCAGCTCCTTCCCCAGCAGAATAGCCTTCCTGACATACAACAGCAGCAGCAGCAGCAACAACAACAACAACAACAACAACAGCAGCAGCAGCAGCAGCAGCAACAGCAACATCAACAGCAACAGAGGTTGCTTGGACAGCCGAATAATATTTCTCTGCAGCAGCAGCAGTTGATGGGTCAGCAAAACAATCTCACAAATATGCATCAGCAGCAGTTGGGATCTCAAAGTAATGTATCTGGCTTACAGCAACAGCAGCAAATGCTTGGAACTCAATCTGCTAACTCCAGTATGCTGACTAATCAACACTCTGTACACATGCTACAATCCAAGGTTCCCGTTCTGCAACAAAGTCAGCAGAGCTCAGCAACTTTGCTACCAAACCAAAGCCAACAGTCACAACCACAGGCACAACAGCAAATGATGTCTCAACTACAATCACAGCCTGGTCAGTTGCAACAGCAATTAGGTTTGCAGCAACAGCCAAATATGCTACAAAGAGATATGCAACAAAGGCTTCAAACACCTGGTCCATTGCTTCAGCAGCAGAGTGTAATTGATCAGCAGAAGCAGCTGTTTCAATCACAAAGAGCCTTGCCAGAGGCGTCATCAAGTATGTAAATTTATATTTACAACCTTATACAATGATATTTATGTTACTCCATGACCTCTTAATATTTCTTTCAATCCTGATTCTTCATTATTTTTGTTTCATCGTAATTCATATATTTTAATCTCTGATTATTCGCCGCTGATTATCAAATATATGGATTAAAATATGGTTGACAGTATCATTTTAATGTACGAGTAGCTGAGGGAGCAGGCTTGATATGATTTTACTTGGCTTTGCATCTTCTTATCATCAATGGATGGGAAAAACTTTGAAACGCTGGTTTCTTTCTCATAAGGGCACATGATTTATTTCTATGTACTTTTCCCTGGCGAAGTAGTATCTTATAAAGGTTAAATTACCTTACAACTAAGTAGCACAACCGTGGTGGAGTTGCAGTAGCAATATTATCAGAATTGTAAGGAAGAGAATGCACGAAAATGATTTCACTTGATTTAATTTTAGGTGTCACGCGAGGATATATTATGCTGTATATTTTAAATTGTTTTTTTTCCCCACGTGTTAAAGTCCTTAAGGTGTTCTCGTCTTGTCAGATTGTAAGGTTTTATGGTTATACTCGGTCACAAAGTAGAGTTAGGCTCTATTTAGGTATTAAGCAGAAGAGGCACCCACAATCCACATACAAGATTACAACTAGAAATGGGCTAGAAATCTTGTAATGGAAGCTTATACGTTTGGCTTTCTTCAGTTAGCGTAATAGCTGTCTCTTTTTCTAATGTCTTATGTAAATCTTATTCAGTGTATTTGAGACTTCTGAGCTAATGCATGTATGTTTTCATCTTTTGTAGCATCTTTAGATTCCACAGCTCAGACCGGAAATCTAAATGGAGATTGGCAAGAGGAGGTGTATCAAAAGGTGCTGTAAGTATATGAGTTTTATACTTTTGGATAGAGCTCAATTTCAATACTGTACAAATAACACTAACACACTAGGGTTAGGTTCAAATAGGACTTGAAACGGTTGCAGTTCTTGTGCTGCTGGAAGAAGATAGCATACTGAAGTATTACCCAGAAGATAACCAACATGACAGTAGAGAGCCTCCTTATTAGAAGCTTTTACTACTTCCAATTTGAAACTAAATGTTAAAACTTTAGCCTTTTCCGTGGGGCATACATTACTAACAATACATCCTTTCTTACTGATGACAAGTGTGCAATATTTGAAATAAATAAGGAAAATCATCAATGATAAGTATGAAATGTTCATATAAGGTCCTGCTAACAAAGGGTCCAGTTGTGCATGTTGAGAATCTTTCTTCGAAAGTCTCATGTATTCTGAATGCCGCCATTGGTTGGTCATTGTTTGCAATGCAATCAGTTTTAATCAGACGTGTCAAGTTCCATATGCTTGTTAGCATTTTCTTCATTATTATTGTGTTTCTGCTATATGCATACATACATACATACTGTATTTGGTTATGCAGGGTAATTGTTCATCGAGACATGAGATACTAAGGAAAAACTGAGGCTTTAGTGCTGCATATTCATACATGCTATATATAAGGCACACCATTAGTTACCTTAGTGCCCTGGTGGAGCTTCATTTGTCATAATCTTGTGATTGATAAGTCTGCTTCTTGTTTCCTCTATGATTTTATAGGTGGGATCATTCTTTCTAGTTTTAATTACTGACCTTCATTTTGTTTTTCCCGGCAGCAAAAAATCTTTTGCCTCTTGTTAATTCAGTGACTTCTTAATGAATTTGTATAAATAAATATATATATGTATATATTTTTGATCTTTTGGAAAATGTATTCATCTGACTAAGGAGAACCTAAAGTTGCATCGTATCTGGAGATGCTTCAACTTAGTTTATATCAAATATTGAGTTAAGTGTGCTTTGGCAACCAGGGGGAGTAGTTGATTTATGTTCAATTTTTCTAGCTCATGAAGTTCATTCTCTTTGGCACATTTTTAATTAACGAAATATATGCTTGATTTTATCTTGAAATTACATTAGAAAGCGAAACAATTGACATCTAATTGCTGAGTGGGGCTACCAGGCTTCATGTTATGTAACCGTTTGTTTGCAATTTTGACATTCCCTTTTCCCTTGTTGCTTCTTTGATTTTATTGTTATCATTTTTTATTATGATTTTCGGGCCCTGCATATATTGCTAAGTAAAGGTTCCAATATAGCTGAAGTGATGCTTCAAAATACATTCAACTAAAAGTGAAATGTATCATAGAACTTCCACTTTCATTGATGTGCAGTGTACTTTTCTTTTCCTGTACTTTTGAGTAGTTTAGCTGATTGCCGCACTTTTGAATGCAGATTAAAGGGATGAAGGATATGTATTTGCTTGAACTAAATGAAATGTACCAGAAAATTGCTGGTAAATTGCAGCAGGTAAGTTCGTGGTCCATACATTACTTATTCTGTACGCGTTCATCAAACTTATCCATCTCAGCCCTGTGGATTTATCCCTTGTTAAGGATGGAATTTTGGTCGATGATTGTATGGAGATATCTTTTGAGCTGTAAACTTCAGTTATACAGATGGGAGAAGAGAATGTCATTCCAGTTGTCTTTCTTGACATACCCATCAAATGCAGGAGTATCTCAAAGCTAGTACCATCAATTTCTAAACAACCCTACTCACAACTTTCCTTTCAAAAGCAAAGGGATAAGAAATTTAGAATTCATCATGATTGATAAACAACGAGAATTTCTAATGAGATATTTAGCACATCAAAGAACTTATTTAAGATATTCTGCCAAATCGTGTGTTCATAAACTCCCACCACTTTTTCGCAGCATGATTCTCTACCTCAGCAACCAAAGAGTGAACAGCTTGAGAAGCTGAAAATATTCAAGACCATGTTGGAGCGTCTTATAACATTCTTACAACTCTCGAAGAGCAATATATTGCCTGGTTACAAGGAGAAATTGGCTTCTTATGAGAAGCAGATAATCAATGTTCTTAATTCAAATCGGCCTCGGAAGGTGCAAGCTCTTCCTCCTCAGCACATGCATTCCATGCAGCAATCACAGCAGACACAATCCCAAATGACACAGGTGCCACCTCATGAAAATCACATGAACCCTCAGATGCAAGGAATGAACTTACAAGGTTCGGTGGCGACAATGCAACAGAATAGCATGACCAGTTTGCAGCATAATTCTCTATCACCTTTATCGGGCGTCTCGAATGCACAGCAGAACATGATAAGTTCAATACAGCCTACTTCCAGTTTGGATCCTGGACAGAATAGCGTGATGAACTCACTGCAGCAAGTTGCAGTTGGATCACTACAACAAAATCCAGTTAGTGGTCCCCAGCAAGCGAACATGAACCAATTATCCTCACAAAGTGGGATGAATACACTGCAGCCGAATTCCAATATGCTTCAGCATCAGCACATAAAACAGCAGGAACAGATGTTACAGACCCAGCAATTGAAACAACAGTTCCAACAGCGGCAAATGCAACAACAATACATGCAGAAACAGCAATTACTGCAGCAGCAACAGCAGCAGCAGCAGCAACAACAACAACAACAGCAACAGCAGCAGCAATTTCACCAGCAAACGAAGCAGCAGCAGCAGCAGCAAAATGCACAGTTGCAGGCAAACCAGATACCTCAACTTCATCAGATGACAGATGGTAATGAAATGAAGATTAGACAACAGATGGGTATTAAATCAGGAGCTTTTCAGCAGCATAATGCTGCAGGTCAACGTGCTGCTTACCACCAGCAACAGTCGAAGCCAGGGTCTTCATTTCCCATTTCTTCACCACAGCTCCTTCAGGCTGCATCTCCTCAAATGCTCCAGCATGCGTCTCCCCAGATTGATCAGCAAAACCTGCTGAATTCTCTTACAAGGGCTGGAACACCTTTGCAGAATGCAAACTCGCCTTTTATAGTACCATCTCCATCAACTCCATTAGCTCCATCCCCCATGCCTGGGGAGTCTGAGAAAGTTAATTCTGGTATTTCATCACTTTCTAATGCTGGAAATATTGGGCATCAACAAACAACTGGTGCAATCTTACCTGCTCAATCCCTTGCAATTGGCACCCCTGGGATATCAGCTTCACCTTTGCTTGCAGAGTTCACTAGTCCAGATGGTCACCACGGGAATGCAACAGCAGCTGTTTCAGGAAAGTCAAGTGCCATGGAACAGCCTCTTGAGCGCTTACTTAAAGTGGTCAGTTTGATTTACACTAGCATGAAGATCTGTTCTTGAATAAATCTAGTTGGATGCTTTTTTCTTGAGATTATGAATCGTGTTAGAAGAGTTTAATCCTCTTAATTTTGTAGGTGAAGTCAATGTCACCAAAGGCATTGAGTGCCTCTGTTAGCGATATTGGTTCGGTTGTCAGCATGATTGATAGGATAGCAGGATCAGCACCTGGTAATGGATCAAGGGCTGCTGTTGGTGAGGATTTGGTTGCGATGACGAAGTGTCGTCTTCAGGCCAGAAATTTTATGACTCAAGATGGAATTGGAGGGACAAGGAAAATGAAGCGCTTTACAAGTGCAATGCCCTTAAATGTTGTATCATCTGCTGGCAGCATAAATGATAGTTTCAAGCAGTTGATTGGTTCTGAAGCATCAGAGTTGGAGTCAACTGCCACCTCTAATATCAAGAGGCCCCGGATTGAGGTATTATTGCTTATGAATAATGTTTGTGATTTTCTGTCAAATACACTTGTAGGAGCTAGAATGCACCAATGCTGAACACAATGTTGAATCTCTAACAGAAGCTCTTTTATGTTTAACAAATCTCTGGGTCTGCTAACATGACTGCTTTGTTACAGTTCTTCCCGTTTCTTTCTTTCTTGTTTTTCGTTATTTCTAGGTCTGAGCCTTATTTTCTGTTGTTTTTTTTTTTTGGGCTCAGCAAGCGTTATTTTCTGTTAAGCCTTATTATTTTTGTTAGAATTATCAGGGAAGTGTTATTATGTGCTTGGATATGGACTAAAAAACTCTGGATTTCATGTTCAAATTTTCTTTCACCATTTTATGGTATCAATATCCATTTTACCAACCTCCAGAAGCTTGTGTATACCTTGGCTATTTTTGTATATCCTGTGGTTTACGCAATCATAATCTGCTTAATTGGTTCTTAATTTTTGTGACTTTTGAGTCTTCCAAGATGGAAAGCGAAAATGATCATGCCCCAATGAGAGGCATTGCTCATGTAAAAATATAAACGCCCAATGCCGATTCTGAAACTTTAGTGTTCAGATGGCACACACCACTCTGTCCCCACTTATCTTGTGCGATAGCTTGCTTCATAGTTCTGCTATGAAGGGTAACTAAGTGGAAGCAGAGTTCCTTGGTCGCTGGTTGTAGTTGAGCTGAATTTGCAACCATCGGTTGTTTCCTTGACAGACTACTTATACCTCTTTCCTTTTGGCTGTGACAGTCAGTTGTTTATTTCATCATTAAGGTCACAGTGCCTGGCCTGCACACCGGGTGGGGGAACTGGGTAATTTTCGACATTTTAGTATTTGGTTTTGTTAAAGTCCAAGTAGACTAGTAGATTCTGTCTACGTTGCTGACATGCTGCTCTATGTGCTGAAGCCGTCTTTGGCCATTTTGAGATTAATCAGTTAAACTGATAGAGCTAGTTAAGAGGTAGGATCATAAGATATAAGAAATCAGTCCACAAATGAGGGATCTATCTGCAAGAGTCATTGATTGCGGGCATGGTATCAACTAGTATGTGTGGGTTACAAGGGAGGCGGTGCTTAACTGCTTATTGTAGCAGTTCAGGCTATGGAAAATATATCTAGAAGAGAGTTGAATAAAAAATAGGTCTACATTGTGGCGTTATGTATTACTAGTACCGTGGGCACACAAAGAAAACATTGTTTTAACGATGATTTTTTTTTCATAGTTTAAATAATATTTTTTTATTTGATTAACACTTTCTCTTTATTTTACTTCTTTTTTCATTTAATTCATCATAAAACAAAAGACAAAATGAAACACATGAAGAATAGAAAATGAGGAAGAGATAAAGAAAATAAAAAAAGATAAATTAAATCCTCTTTGAACGAGGCATAACCAGCATACATTGCAATTCAAGCTTTGAGTTTGAAATTTATTTTAGTTTAGATAGTAGGTAGTTGTTGCGGTAAAATTATAGTGACTAATAAAAAAGATAGAATTGAAATTTTTCTCATGCGCCCTTCTAAAGGGTTTACCGTGTACATTACACTGATGTTGGAATAACAGATGAAAGCAGGTGAAATAAGGATAAATTTGGCATTCTGAAAAAAGGCCTCATTTGGCTACCTACCTTCCTCTTTTGCCCTACTATCTTAAGGGTGTGTTTTGATAAAAAAGAAAATAATGAAGGTACTTTTTAATTGGAACATGGGGTATCATAGGAATTTATGAAAAGGGCTTTACACCCCCCTGCTCTGGCTCTATGGTATGTTAGATGTGGACTCACTTATTCAAGATTCTCGTCTTTTTGCAATCGGCAATTCATTGCAAATCTCAGAAGCATTTAGTTAACTACATTTTGCTGTCTTTTTACCGCCTTACTTCTGGCTATTTAACATGGAATTAAAGGTTTAGAGTAAAAACAGGGTCCAGAAATACTTGTCCATATTCTGAGTTGTGTTAGAACATTAGTTGATAATTCTTTTAATTATGAGATTTAGTTTGGTTGTTTTGATGAATGTCCTTTGAAGATGGATATTCATGTGTCAAGTTCAACTCTCTCACTGGCAGTCTCAAAATGAGTGTCAAAATTTGTTTTTGATCAAGAACAAATTTTGACTCTCCTTTTGGGACGGAGGGAGTAGGATATATGCATATACGTATTGATTGTATACATCCACAGTTTCTTACTAGAAAAGCAAACAAAAGGCAGCCTATTATACTCTAATACCTTATTGTGATTTACATTTCACATTTTCTATCTAATAATATTCTTCGTTCTTGATAGTTTTTCTTGTTATTTGCTCAGAATACTTTCGACAATTTTTAACGAGAACATCAGATCGAAATTGTCCTTAACTTTGCTTCAATTACTGGAGTAAATTCATTTAAGCTGCTGGATGTTGTTGACCTGTTGCAGGCAAATCATGCCCTTTTGGAAGAAATAAGGGTGATAAACCAGCGACTTATAGATACTGTGGTAGATATTAGTGAGGAAGATATTGATTCAACTGCAGCCGCTGCTGCTTCTGAAGGTGGTGAGGGAACTGTTGTTAAGTGCTCCTTCAGTGCTGTAGCTCTTGGTCCAAACTTGAAGTCTCAGTATGCTTCAGCGCAAATGGTGGGTTTGAAACCTTTCATTTGAATACGGATCAGTCATATTTCATGCTTTTTTTTTGTTCAGTTTTTGTGAATTTTTAATTTTCAGGCAAAATAATCTGGCAGTCCAAAACAAATTTTCTGTTTTAAAGGTCCTGAAACTTTTACTTAGAGCTCATGAAATCTAGAAGCTATTTTTGGCTTTCAGGGTGATATTTCCATTAGTAGACCATCCAAACTTAAGATGCTGATGTAGCGCTCTTATAGATAATTAATACTCCCTCCATCCCAAAAATATCTTTCTTTTTCCTTTTAAAAAAATCAACCCAAGACAAAATGACAAAATCAAACTGCTTTTTAACATAAGTTTGTCATGTTTTAGTTTCTAAAATTTCAATCATTTGAACATTATTTGAGACAATGAGGTGCAGTCCAGTGGGAAGCGTCACCCATTTCTAGTAGGTTACGGGTTTGAGTAACGTTGGGGGTAGGTGGGGAACCACTAATAATCCTCGTTTAACAAAAAAGAAGGAAAAAAAAGAACATTATTTGATAAACAATCAATAACTATTCTTACAAATTTGCAACACTAGATAGATTTTTGTAAAGATTTGGTCGAAATTGAATAAAGTTGACCAAAAATAGTCAAAATGGGAAGATCTTTTTGGATGGAGGGAGTATGAAGGAAGAAAATGTGGACACCAGATCTAAAAAAGACAATTAATGGTAGTTAGAACATACAACTGTCACCCATTGAACAATAATAAACTCCTTGCTTTGTGGGTTACATTGTTAAACCTCAACTTCTACTCCTGGGGAGTTGGAAATCCATGCTGCAATGCTGCTTGCTCCTAAACTAATGGATAGCTGGAGCTATCCATGTCATAGAGCTGTGGATACTCAATTTGCAAGATTTTGTTGGAAGTTCTAGCACCCTCCTCCCCTTGGCTCCATGAAGAGGTTGTACATATCTGCTGATGAGACCTGCCGTCACCGGGTTGAATAATTTGAAAACTGAATCTGTAACAGAACAAAATAAGAAAGCCAAGTATTGAGCTCTTTCAGATTAGTCCATAAGTTCTTTGACCAATTTGGTAGTTTTTTCTTTTATCAGGCAATATTCTATGTGCGATTTTCATTTCTGTTGTGATCTAAGTTTCTCTTTTTGTTGATGACATGCAGTCGCCTATCCATAAGTTCATTGACCAATTTGGTTGTTTTTCTTTTACCAGGCAATATTCTATGTACGATTTGCATTTCTTTTGTGATCTAAGTTTCTCTTTTTGTTGATGACATGCAGTCGCCTATTCAGCCCTTACGGTTGCTTGTGCCCACAAATTATCCAAGTTGCTCCCCAATACTCTTGGACAAGTTTCCAGTGGAAGTCAGGTGAGGAACAAAGGGAATGCCCAATCTTTAGACACTATTACGTCTGGTTTATACTGTGTTCTAAAGAAACATGCTTGTGTGCTAAGGCATAAAACTCAACAACTATTTCTTGTTTCTGGATATGTATATCCATCGTTCGTTGGGAAGAAGTTACACATACTAAATCTGTGCTTTTTACAGCAAGGAATATGAAGATCTTTCAATAAAGGCAAAGTCAAGGTTCTCTCTCTCTTTGAGAAGCCTTTCGCAACCAATGTCGCTTGGTGAGATAGCTCGGACCTGGGATGTTTGTGCTCGGACGGTCATTTCTGAGTATGCCCAACAAAGTGGTGGCGGGAGCTTCAGCTCCAAATATGGAACTTGGGAAAACTGCTTAAGCGCTGCATGATCTAAATTAGTTGCTTGTTTCTGTAAAAGGTAAAAATTTTGTGAGTCTGCATATTCTTCTGCTCATCTTGTCAAGTTTCAGCTGTTCAAGTTTTCTTCTTGTTAGTTGAATACATTTATGTATTCCTCGTAAGAAAGTACATATGTATGTATGTATGTATGTATGTATGTATGTATTTATTTATGCATATGGCCAATCAGTAAAGCGTGACATTGGTATTTATACATATTGTGCATGTAGAAACTGTGCTTAGGGAAAATTTATCTTGTATGTTGAATATTCTACCAAGATCACATGGTCGAGATGACTGAAACATGAAGAAGGGTGTGGAAGCGAATGTACTCGCTGGCCGTTGCACCTCTTTCGTCCATCCAATCTTCCCGTGGAAAAGGGTCGTCTCGGAAGTACCTACAATGGAACATAAAATTATCTTAACCAGATGTACAAAAACGCTCTGTTCCATATGCTTGTGAGTAAAAAAACATGTGGTAAACAACAGGGCTGACTAATTTCATTTTTAGTTATATCAATTTTTGTCATTTGTAATTGAAGTGCAAACTAGTAAATGTTTCTCTCTACCAGGTTTTGGTTCGATCCTATCTATTTAATACAAGAAAGTAAAGCTTGTACCCTTAAGAAAGTTTGAATGTACAATACCACCATTTTCGGACGAATGGAGTATACTTCGTATAAATTAGAGTCATATTTTTCGAAATTAAGTCTAAATATGAAACTAATCTTGACAAACACTTCTATTTTGTGGAATTAAATACAATTTCTTGAAACTCTAATAATGATGAAAATTTTCGTTGAATGTCTATATTTAACTTAAGTAGGGATGCTGATGGTTTGATCAATTTATGGAGGCGGGTTAAATTTATTATTATCTTCACAATTACGATGACCTAATTATTTTTCCCTCTCGAAGTTGGTTGGATTTTCAAGCAATGCTACATAACACTAAAATATTATTCCCTCAGTTTTATTTTAAGTATTTTATATGATTAGGCACACCGCACACAGTTCTTACAACGCATTTACTCTAATATAAAAATTGATGCGTTCTTAAGTTTTCACTTTAACCCTTAACAAATGTTTAAAATGAAACTAATTGAATTACAATACAGTGACATATTATTTGATAAAACTTTCCCTCCATTTTAATAAAATTAAGCATTTAAAATTTTTAGTCAGGACCCAAACATACACTACTACTAATATAGTAATTTATCAAATGGAGACTTGAATTGGATTGAGAAATTAGAAACACCTGATTTTTGGAGCTCATTCTCTCCATGTGAAATCCTAATCTCAAGATTTTTTACAAAAATAGAAACAACAAATTTTGATGTGTGTGATGATGAAATAGTGGTGCAGCTAAAAGGATTTTTCAGCTTTTTCTATGAGAAAAGCGCAGCAAAATGGAGAAGTTTTTAACCCAAAAAAAAGAAAAAGAAAAAGGAAGAAGAAAACAAATCAGGAGTACTCGCAAGGGTAAAAGGGTAAATTTACTATACTGATAATGATAATTTTTGAAAGTGTAATTTTTTTTTGTAACTTTTCAAAAGGACGTACTAAACACTCTTAAAATGAAACGGATTGAGTAGTATTCTTTTGCTCCCTTGATCTCTGCGGTCCTATTTTGACTTTTTCTTTTTCTAAAATCATCCTTAATTAAGATTTGATCAAATTTTGTGAGAATTAATTTATTATTGCTAAACTTTTAAAATATTATTAGTAAAGATGAGACTATTTGTAAAGCATACAACTGCTAATTTTAATACACAAAGATAAAAATAACCTTTATTAAAATATTTTTTATATCCTTTTACAAAGAAAAATATTTTAAAATTTTAAAATTAAATAAATACATACTCTGTATTAAATAATTAGTTTAGTGATAAATTAAGTTACTTTTTTAAAAATTAGGGCAAATTGCAGAAATAGTCCATGTACTGAAAAAATATTTGAAAAAAAGTCCTTAAACTCAAAATTGCTCAATTTTGGTCCATGTACTGAAAAATTCAAGCGCAATCGGTTCTCAATTTTAATTTCAATCCAATTAAATTTGAAATAGAAATAAACATGCATAGTACTTACTAATGACGCAAATAAAAATCTCTAATTCATTCATTTTATTCGTCAAATTGACTTATTTTTTCTATTTTTTACAAGAAGAATAAGTAAAAAAACGGAGAAAATGAGTGAATCTGATATTTTTTGCCCTGCCATTAGCAAGTACCATGCATGTTTATTTTTATTTCAAATTTAATTGGATCGAAATTAAATGTTAGGACCAATTGCGCTTAATTTTTTCAGTACAAAGACCAAAATTGAGCATTTTTGAGTTTAAGGATTTTTTCCCAAATATTTTTTGAGTTCATGGACCATTTCTGCAATTTGCCCTTTAATTTACACACACAAAACACAATCATAATTCAAGAACAGGTAGAGTTGGAATCATTCATTTTTCAAAGGGATAAAAGATTGATGTATAATTTAAAATATTATTTTGAAAACTCAAAATTCTTTTAAAATTTAAGTTATAAATTTTAAAACTTATTTTCTTAAAATTGCATCAAATTAAATGCATAAAAAAGAATAAATTAAAAATAATAAATTTAAATATTTTTCAAAGAGATTAAATTGTCCCAAATTGAGCTTCAAATGTTGTTGTTAACTACAGTTTTAATATTAAAACTAATTTTGTAAGTTGCTTTCAGGTTTCAAAAAAAAATTACCAAACGATTGGCAAAACACCCCTTTTGGTCCCTAACCTATCAACTTTTTGAAGTAGTAGTCCCTACTTATTTTCTTGCCTTGATTG
>JAOTQG010181274.1:0-16912 GCA_025631175.1 Iris virginica | reverse complement strand
TAAAAGAAAAAGAAAAAGAGAACATAAAATTGTACGGACTCCTAATTAATTAATAACTGACAAAAAATAACATTAATTCAAGGGAACCACATGCATATTTAGGGATGGCAACGGAACGGATTAGGAACAGATATCTCCAAAATCGAATTCGACTCGACTTTCTCACACCCCGCCCCGAACCCGCTTAACTAAGTAGAGAAATGTTGAGAGGGAGATTCATATATATGATCAATTTTTATCGGCCTTTTCCCAAAACTATTGTAACTATTGCTATGTAAACTCACGCATAAAGTGTTTCCCACTTAACTAAGTACGCACAACGCATGCTTATGATTCGCGGTGGTATAGTTAAATGTTGAACTTCAATTCCCGGTGTATATATATATATATATATATATATATATATATATATAGTTGAATGCAGAAAGCGGTATTCAACCATAAATATGGTCACACAATTAATTAGTGGGAATTACATATATTTTTTAAATTTATTTATTAATTATTTCCGTATCAAGTTAAAATTTAACTATTTTACTGAAATAAAGAGAGTATATTATATAGAATAATGTATATATCTGATGTATTACAGGTTCCTTGCATTTAAAATATTATCACTTTTTTTGTACATATTTTATGTTTTTTTTTTTTTTTTTTTTGATACTCCACTAGTGTCAGAATCAAGATAGATAATTTCATAAGGCTAAAAACCCATTTTTTAAAAATAAAAAAAGCAATATCAGGTAGGTGAAAGAATATTATTTTAATTGTTATGGAGCATCATGAATAAAAAGAAAAAAGTAAAAAATAAATAAATTTATAGAGACCTTAAATCTACCCTCTCAATCACTTTTGTTTGTAATATTGAATTCTTTTGTTTTTAGTCCTCTGTGTGTGATCATTTTTGATAAGTCTTATCTCAATAGTATAATTCAACTTACATAAAAAATAAAATAACAAATTGACAAATACCCACAAAAAAGGTCCCTGCTTTTTGCCTCATTTTATTTAATATATCTTGTGTTAATGATCATTACAAGCATTATTCCATCACTATCCCTTCAAGCATCCCAACCCCACCCCCCCCCCCCCCCAAAAAAAAAAAAATCCAAAACTGAGAGAGCAAAAGTAGTTAAAATTGGTCAAACCCAATTAACCAAGTGGTCGGTGTCTCTCGATGGTACGTACGTTCATCATGTCTCCAAGGGCTCTAAGCAAACTTGAACCCCATACTTGGGTTTTATAGTCAGCACAACAATGGGGGCGTGCCGATAATTATCCGATATCTTGAAGTTGAATCGCGAGATTAACATAGCTAAGATGATCTTCGCCTCCATCAGGGCATACGCTTGGCCAACGCAGTTCCTTGGGCCGGCAGCAAAGGGTAGGAAATGTCGTCCGGGGGCAAACGATTTGGTGGCAAAGCGGTCCGGATTGAACTCGTTCACGTCCTTACCCCATATTTCTTCGCTGTGGTGTATGGCAAGCACCGGTATCCATATCGACAATCCTTTGGGTATGTGGAGGTCTCCTAACTTGATATCCTCGAATGCCATTCGGGGAAGCAAAGTTGCCGGAGGATATAGCCTAAGCGATTCATTTATCACCATGTTTAACTGCAAAATCAATCCAACGATCACCATGCATGAGAATCTTAAAAATAGTGAAAAATCAAAAAATTCTTTGTGCCGAATTATTATGATCCTATATTTGAACACATTTTTGTAAACGTTCACTTTATATATATAGGGTCCTACTACACTAGAAACCTCCTTAAATGAAAATCGTAGGAACCATTCACATTCATTGGATTACGTACAAATTAAAAGTTGAGATTATATTATTCTTTAAAGCACCGGTGACATATTGGGTAATTACTTAAAAATTTTGGATACATACTTTAATTAGAATCTTGATAGGTGTGAACACAATTAATTTTTTTCCACCTCAAACTATAAACGTACGTATCTCATTATTCATAATTCCAAATTAAGATCCGTTTGAATATTCTTACTCGTAATTAAATTTACTTTAAAACAAGATCAATCATGAATATATTTGAAGATCAAATTAAAAAGTCAAAAATAAGTCAAGATGCAGTAGCAATACCACTACTGCATCTGATTGTAATTTATGAATTACAATGGATGCAGTAGCAATATTTGTATTGCATCCTGTTATATTTTGCAAAATTACAGAGATGCAGTAGGAGTATTGCTACTGCATCCGATTGTAATTTATGAAATGCACTGGATGCAGTAGCAATATTCGAACCGCATCCTGTTGTATTTTGCGAAATTAAACGGATGCAATAGGAACATTGCTAGTGCATCCTGTTATATTTTACGAAATTGCACCGGATGCAGTAGAAACATTGCTACTGCATGAGTGATATATTTTTACTGCATCTTGTTGTATGTTATGAATTGCATTGGATGCAGTAGCTATATACCTACTGCATCCATTGGTATGCTATGAGTAATACTTGGATGCAGTACGAATTTTACCACTGCATCATGTTGTATTTTATTAATTGTATCGAATGCAGTAGTAAATGTTCTATTGTATCTTACTTTTTTTGACTTTTTTTATTTGATCTTAAAATATATTCATGATTGATCTTATTTTATAGAAAATTTAATCACGAATAAGAATATGCAAATGAATCTTAATTCGGAGTTATAAATAATGAGATATGTACGTTTAAAGTTTGGGGATGAAAAAAAAAGTGTTCACACTTTTAATAACTAGATTTAAAGATAAAGATAGATTACATATATAGCAAATTTAAAAAAAATGACGCACAGTAAAATTTTAGTCATGTTTTAAATTAAGGAACAAGATTGGTTCTCACGATTCTCATATTAATTAGGTTCTCATTTGAGTACTCCCCTATATATATATATATATATATATATATGTGTGTGTGTGTGTGTCCTGTTTCAAAAGTAGCTCCCCACAATATATATATATATATATATATATAAATGAAACTGCTATAAATAGGGGTGCACTTGGTTACTTGTTAACAGTTTCCAAATTTATGCTGAAGTGAGAACTACTGCTACTACATCAATGTGGGTGCAGGTTTCCAAGTAACAGTTCCAATATGAGTAGCCCTTAGAGATTATAATTCATGTAGTTGATTTACTAGGCTAAAACTCATTAACTTTATTAGTTTTGATTTTGTTATTGCATGTGCTGTAATGATGCCTATTTGGGGATAGAAGTGGTAATATGTATGTTAGACTCAAGTAAAACAGGCAAGATTGGGAAACCCTGTCAAGACGATAAAGAGGAAGTACATGGGTATTATGCATAGTTGAACCCTCCATCTAGCAGCAAAGAGTTATCGTGTATACATGATGGGCCGTCGTAGTATTGCAACTTTCGTGTCAAGTATCTGGTAATTCATTTCCTGTTACCAAAATAATCGAAGGCACTTGTGTTGGAGGGATTGTTTGAGGATCCAAGAAAAGGTGTTTATGTCTCATTTATTTATACAGCCAAACTTATCAGTTTTTCTTTACTGACTTATATTTTATACTCAAATCCATATGCTTCGAGCTCCCTGAGCATGCTTGAAAAAGGTTTTTAGCATGTCAAATCAGCAACATATGGGTGGCAAAAAGGACTCTCCTCCCAAAGGACCCGATCACCTCTCAATAAACATATTCCAAGAGAATGAAGATGTGCATTATAAATTGCTCAAGTAGCTGTTATGTCTATGTCTCAGTTTAAATGACCAGGGTGATATATGTTTGTTATGAACTCTAGCAGCCAGGTTCCTACATATTGGGGCATGTTCATCTCACACTCCATTAGTCCTTTAGTGAACTCATTGTTGGTAGAGCTAAATTTTCTAAAGTGTAATGGGTGACACGATATACAACCGAAATTAGTTTCTACCACTGACACCACTTAGTAGGTGAAGCATTATACCATGAGCTAAATTAGGGGCCTTTGCTGTATAAGTTAGATCATATTCGAGAAGTTCTGATTTAATTACTGTTATGCTTAGAAGTGAATTTGCGGGATTTCATTAGAGTGGCGAAGGATTAGATATATGTATTATGGTTTAGTGTTATAATTTAGTAGTTGCTTATTAGAAGTAGGTAACGCCTCGACTTGGGTGCTTATGGATGAGCCCCGGGTTTGGGGCGTTACAGAAGTGGTATCCATTAAATTTGACCTGTGATGTGATGCACCTATAACAAGAAAGCTTTCATCCAGCCTGTTTATTTTCCATGTTTATAACTCTCCACTTTAGTTTAATGACTTTGACATCATTTTTGTACTCCAACTTTGGCGTTCAGGTGCTTCCAAGAATTTACTGAAGTAACAATATTTTTTTGTGATCTCTAATATGTGTTTCTACAGTGATATTGCATAAAGAGCCGTGTCCTTGCTGGAATCCACTTTATCTGGCTTAGATAGTTGGCTGACCATATAATTTATGTCTTAATTCGTGTAATATGACTTGGGTTTACAGATATTATATAGAGTTATGAAAATAAATCTTTGGTGATTATGTTAGCCCTATCTTGTCATCCTCTTTTCTTCTTTGAATTGGATTTGAGTTAATTCAGTTTAATCTAATGTATTGCAGTAGTGCCTCCACCATGTTTGACTTGTTGAATATCTACTGTTTCAGTCCTTATCAAGATGTAGAGGGCACAGTTCAGAAGCTGATTTCTTGTTAAAAACATATGTTTACCTTTTCCTAGCTGTTATTCTTGTCATTGCATTATTGGTTGTGCCTAGTTTGCTCTTGGCTTCCAAATGTTTGACAATCTGCTCATTTCAAAATGGTTGACAGGTGGCCTGTTTTTAAATTGTCCACCACCAATAGAGTATGCTAGTGCCTCATTTTCTGTACTTAATTCTACATTTTCCCTTCATTATATTGTACATGCATATGGATCACTACTCACTGAAGCCTAATTTTATAGCCACCTCTTTTCTTCCCTATAATAAAATAATCCACCTTTGATCATGTCTTCAGGATTCTTGATAGATTTCAGGCCAATAAAATAATCACCTATATAAAAATTCTAATGTACGACTAATTTTTTATATAGTTGTTTTATATTTTTACAGCAAAACTGTTGTCATTTACTTGATACCTTTAAACGTCATGCAGACGCTGAAAAGCTCAAAATATCAGCAATCGATGGTGAACCAGTTATAAAATGTAGCAGATCGTCTTTTTCACAGTAAACTCCACAACAGGTACATCTCATGTGTTATATACTTATTCAGATGAACCATTGGACTTGATGACCCACACTCTTTCTTTTCGAACTTGCTGTTTCATCACGGATTCTTTGATAATCGAATAAATCATTATCACACCTTTACGTTGCTCAGTCAATTTTGGCTTGTCCTGGTAATTTTCTCTCTTATATTAAGTTCATTTTTGAGGTTTGCCCACAAGAGAAGCAAATTAAGGTGGATGGGAAAAGGGATTTTTCGGTGGCTGATTGTATGGCCCACGTTTTGATCCTCTTATATCTACCGAAGCATGAGATGAAATGTAATGAGAGAAAATCAATCAATCAAGCAAACCAACCCACCCACCCAGCCACATATGCCCATCTCTACCCAAGAATTTGATTTTTATTTCAATTTCAATTTTATTCCACATGTTAGGATAATGAAATGCTTGATGACCGCATGCCTACTTGGAATTCTTCTCCTAAAGCAAGAAAGCAATCGGAATAGACTAGAAAAAGATAGAAAATAAGAGTGGGAATTGATGAGAAGGAGAGATCTATTGGTGGAAGAAGTCCACCATATAAGATCTCATAAAAGACAATGAAATAATAACACAATCTAATTTAGTTTCTAACATGTCCAAAAAGATAAATAAGTGGGGTCAGTTACAACATCTGTCCAACCCAAATGTTTAGCTTGTCTATTGATTAATAATAAATCATGACTTGATTCACCTTAAACATATGCTTTGGGGTATAAAATATAGTGTTTTGCCTGCTCTAAGAAGATATGCCCAGATCTTCTTGAAGACCCTTGTTAACATATTAAAGTATATTATGCTTACCTCATAACCCACTTCTTATATTCCTTCTTTTAGCAACTACTATCTCCTTTCATATATATAATTTAAGAGCATCCCGCAAGCATGGTCACGTTAGATATATCTTTCTTATTTTAATTGTAGGGATAATTACAAAGAAGCTTCAGTAAGTGCTGATTAATCAGTTTTCTAGAGAGCTCACATTGTATGAACATGATATTAGTACTGTGCTAATGATGGGACTTAGCACCCACGGATACTAATTTAAGTTTTATGCAATCTTACTATTAACATAAACTTTGGTAGAGAATAATACACGAATCCACTAATTAGTTGGTCAAGGAAATTAATATATAATAATCATTTATTTAGCGCAGTGGTAGATTTGCTGCAGTTAGAGACACTTTCCTCCCAGGTGATTACATCCCCTCTTTCTTTGACTTTTGCTATTACCGTTAATATAATAACCTTTTTCCTTATCTTTAAGTATGGAATATTTGCTACTAAATGCCCATTTGGTACTATAATTGCATGTTTTATATATTTTTTTAGTGCCGATGGACCATGTAATTCGTAATTAACAATACACACTGAATACCTTTTGGTGGGAAAAAGTTTAAGGTGTATCTACTACATTAATATGGAAGAGATCTAAAACAATATTGCTTTAGACAGCTTCTCTAGTCTGACTATTCTTTCTTTTTGTCCTTTTTCTATTGATTTTTACGTTATATGCTGGTCATGGACATTAAAGAAAAGGAGTATTATTCTTTAGAGATGCAATGCATTGTCAAAACTCAAAACACAATTAAGCTACTATAAAAGGAAGAGAGCCAGTACAACCATCGGTACATCACTCGAACAAATTATTAGTATCTTAACATTTTCAAATAGATATGCAAAAGAATGTTTCTGCTCGTCTCTCTCCAACATGGGATGGAGATGATGAATCTTCAACACAAACCCGTGTTGCCAAAAAGCTAAGATTATTCGGGTTTGAGCTTGACCCAAATAAGAGCGGTGATACCTGCTTTAAAGGGTGTGCTGAAGGGGATGAAAGTGTAAATTCATCATCAACAACGGTCTCATCCGAACGTGAGAAATCCCGCATGGAGAAAAGTGCAGGTGCTCATCACGAGGAAAAGAAATTTGAGTGTCAATATTGTTTCAAGGAGTTTGCTAACTCGCAAGCTTTAGGGGGTCATCAGAATGCCCATAAGAAGGAAAGAATGAAGAAGAAGAGGTTGCAGTTGCAAGCGAGGAAAGCCAGTATAAATTATTACCTTCAACCTTACCAAAGTAATCATGGCTTTAATTTCCATGGCTCTACCCCTTTTTTCTATGATTCCTCGTATTACACTTCTGAATTTACAGTGGGGGACGAGTCTCAAATTAGCTTCAGTATGTTCGATCAAGATAGCCATATCAATGACGTATCCCAAATATCAAAGTACTATGCCTTACCTTCTCATATACCATCACAACATGATGGCCATATCTTTACTCTTACACATGCAGATAGGTCAAGAGAAAATAGGCCTGTTATCATTAAGCCTTCACCATTGCCTAGTTCACAGCAGAGCTTTAAAGCCTTGGATCTTCAGTTAGGATTGAGCTCGCTCTCTTCTGACTAAAGTTCACTCTTTAATAGTCATGGCACATAATATTCTTAGCCAGATATCTTAATTCTTCTAATTTCCATAACCTCATGAGGCCACTATCTGGAGCAAATCTGGTTTTGAGTAGCCTTTTGACTCGCAACAAGACCCTTGATTCTACATCAGCGAGCATACTTCCTGTTATTTAGATACTACACTTATGTTGCAGAAGTGTGTTTAATTATAATGAACTAGCAAGGGAACATGAGTTTGTACGATCAGATTATTCACAGAAGAATATCTTGTAGAATCTATATATGTATTGAGTTGATTCGGCCTGGAGGCCGATTAAAGTTAGATGAACTGAAGTATAGTTCAGATATTCATTCAATTTTTTTTTTCGTCCGACAGTTTCTTGTTGATGTGTTAGCCTATAAAGTGTGTTTTTATAATGTTTTTCCTGGGCTTAATACTGAGTTATAGTTTTGAATCAGTAAGAGGTGCTATGAGCCCTCCACTTACGAATCATTAGTCATAAAGCTATTTTATTTTACTTGTACCAAGTGCATTACACACTATACTGTATTTTCTTTTTCTTTTTTTTTTTTGTCATAAAAGAAGTGTGTTAATAGTTTTTCTACGTAACAGACTAACGACCTTCATGTATTATTAGTAGTGATAATCAAGTTTCCTCTTTACTTTACATGTTGGTACTTGGTAGTACACCTACAAGACAACAATCAAGTGTGCACTCCTCATGTTTGTTCACCTTCTAGAGATGAACTTTCCCTCGAAGAAACATCAATATGGCATCATGACGAGTCTAGTATATGGGTATCCTTTTTTTTTTCTTCCCGGTATTAAGGACTTTGACCTTACTAATTCAGTCCGACTGGATGATGCCCCTAGTATTAGTGGGTGAGTCTCCCAATGAGACTTTTTTACATACGGTAACCATTGATTCTTTATATGTATCATATATAGCATATATATCAAGTCAATCTCACTTATAAAAATAATTAATTTATCATTTAAATTTTTATATTATTTTTTATTTATTAATTTTTAACTACAAATATATTTTTATGTGCATGTATATGTGTATATTAATATTTATTATATATATCTTAACTTTAATCATAAAAGGATATTAATATATAGAAAATTGATTATACAAATTATTTTTGAAAGAATGATTGACTTAATGTATAGAAAGTTGATGTAGCATAATTATATAATTAACTAATTAAACATCATAGCATATATACATCAATTCAATCATTCTTTCAAGAATAATTTGTAAATTTATATTATTTCATAATTTTTACTTTAAAATTATGCTATTTTATAGTAATAGAATATATGCGTAGATATTTATATATATTCAATATTAATTATAAATGAACGAATTTAGCTTGAATAAATTTGTTGATTTTGAAATATGAACATCATGAAATCGAAAGAGAAATAAAAAAAATTCTTTTATGATAAAAATAAATAAATTATGAAATAATATAATATTTTTAAATTAAAATTTATTTTTGTAAAATGGATTGACTTAATATATATGATACATATTTAATATATATATGTGTGTGTCTGTATTCAACTTTAATATTTTAAGAATTTTTTCTTTATCCTTTTATTTTTTTAATTATATATTAATTTTCAAAATAATTTTGATCAACTATATTAAAATTTGGCAAATTTTGTTAAATAAATATATTTAAAATATTTTTTATTTATATAAAAATTATAAATTAATTAAATTAATCAATAAAATAGATAAAAGTGTAGGCACGGCCAAACCTGAAAGGGGGCAATGAAATTTGGCCAAACCACAAGAGTGAACGATGCAAATTATCCTCAGACACAGGGTTTGATTGGCTACCAAAACAAAAAAGAAAAACTTTACCGGCAATAACAATGTAGTAGTATCGCGGAAATTAATAAATACGGTATGAATCATAAAGTTTGTCTATTTTATGCAAATACTAATATATAATTTTACGATAAATAATTGCTTAGGAATGAAATTAAGTAGCAATCTGGACAAAGATCTCATACCAAAAATGCAATCAATGCAAAAGAGAAGAAATTTAAAAGGCTTATTTGATTTGTACGGTACTTAACAAAATTAAATTGTCAGAATCTAATCACATATTTCGTGTTATTTTCTCAAACCTACATTCTTCATTTTCTTAGATGTGTAAGCAACCAAGCCAGGGGGAATTGATTTCGATATTTTTGCCAAAATGCATTAAATTATGAATGCAAATATTTGATGTGTTTTACAATGAATTAAAAATACTTTTTAAAGAGTTCGAATTTTCTGTCTCATTTGATAGCTTATTTTTTTAAAATCCTATTTCATTCGTTTAAAAGATTATCATATAATTATAAATTTTTACATATGAGTCAGTTTTGAACAATTATGGAATATGAAATGAGACACCAAATGTGACAGAAAATTTCAATTCCTTTTTAAAATAAAAGGAATGAGAAAGAGTTGGTTGATTACAGTGAGATTCTGATACTATTCAGAATCAGTGGTGCGAGATTTATGATGATTTGATCATCAAAAGTAATATTTCGTCTCAAAAATGTAACATCCAAAATTCTTATTGAATGAGTAGTTAGTTGGTATATGTTTTTTTAGTGGGTGATTAAAAACTTATCTAAAAAACAAGTTTACATGTTGAAAAATGATAGAGAAATGTAAGCTTGGTTTTGTCTTTACAAGATTAATAGTGAAAAACAAAAAAAGCCGAATGTAAATTTTTTATGTATAAAAGATCTAAATATGTAAAAATCTAGAATTAATAAAAAAAGAACAATTTAATTGTGTTAATATGTAACTAATTTAGATGTTCCATGTTAAAGAACAATTCTTTTTTTTTTTTCCCTTTAAATTCATTCAAAAGTTGCTGCATTTCATATACTCCCTCCCCGATTTTATAATAAGTGTCTGATTTCGAATTTTTTTTCTTCGTAAGTGTCACTTTTCTGCTAACAAACACAATTTCATTGGCACTTTCATTCGTACCCAACTGAAAATATCTGTAACTAGAAAATATCCGAAGGCACAAAGTTAGCAAAAAGAATAATTAAATATTTTTAGATAATATTATATTTATAAAATTAAAAAAATATTTTTATTTGAGAGCACAAAATGTATTAATAATTATAAAACTAATTAAATAATTATAAATAATATTATATTTATATAAAAATATTTCTAACATATAAAAACTAATAAATTAAAAACTATTAATTTCAGTGGTATCGAGTTGTATATTGTGAATGATTGAGAATGTGTAAAGAGTGTGTACTTTTTTTTATGGGTGATAGAGAATATATTGTAAAATGGTGTGTAAGTGAAAAAGAGTGTGTGAAGAGTGTATTTTTCCATCTCCACCGTTCGATCTTGTATTGTTTATGACGCTCTTTCAATAAATAGTAAATAATGAACTAAATTATATGTACTAAGATATCAATTGAAATTTGTCATGCGAGCTGCAGATGTAAACTTTGTGATGAGATTTTATCTAACAAACTGGGCTGGACTGCTAATGTAGAAAAGGTTTAAAATTTTTAGGGTAAAATTTTTTATTTCCCCTAAATTCGGCTTTGTTATTATTTATTGCCCATTTTGCCAACATAGTTGAATGATGATGTGCCACTTATATTGCTAGTGTTTGGGAACTAAGGGGTGACTCAGTGGTAGAGCCGAGCTTTACAGTATGTAAGGTCTCAGGTTCGATCCCTTCCCATGCCCCCTTGGGGCCAAAAAAAAAAAAATAATGCTAGTGTTTATTTTCTTAATTTTTGACGGGAAAAAAAATTAAATTAACACTCTTAGTAAGATTTACTAAAGAATGAATGATTATAAACCATGTTAAGGTATATTGTGGATGTATACAAAAATTGTATACCATCCTGTATTAAGGAGTTGTACAATATTACACTATATATGATGCATGATGGCACATATAATGTGTACATATGCGGTGTATTTAGCATTTTTCACTGATTATTTAAACGTGTAAAAATTGCAAGGAGTCGGAGTAAATAGAGATGTTGTAATTAGCTATGAACTATTTATTGAGTCACAATTTTACATTGGGAACAAACTAATCGCATAATCACTTAATAAAGATTTTGGACTATTCGTCTCAATTGCCAATTAGTTTTAAGATGAAACTCCAAACTTTAATACTATTAATATCTATAATGCTATTTCGCAATATAAACTATTGGTCCAGTGGTGGGAGTGTCTCATCTCAACACCATTTTAGATTAATATGTCCCCATTGAGATTCACCGACGATTTTGCTGTAGCTTTTTCATGATGATGATGATTGATGAACTATCTAGTTTAGAAAAGGCAGCCAATTGCAATATACACACACACACATTTGAGATTCACATTCCCTTTGGTTTAATTTTGGCTTTTCCATGATGAGTTTAAGTATTTTATTACTTCTTTTTTGAGTATATTATTGTTTGTTTACTCGCATAAAGCTGTGGAAAGATTGAAGAAGCTAAAAATATTTTTCCTTATTCAAGCAAAGTGAGTTTTTTTTTTTTTTTGGTTCCAAGGGGTATGGGAAGGGATCGAACCTGAGACCTTACATATTGTAAAGTCTAGCTCTACCACTGAATCATCTCTTGGTTCCCAAGCAAAGTGAGATCACATGCCTCCAAGACATGATGAAATCTGTAACGACCCGAGTAGTATGGAATAAAGCCATATTGATTTTTCATTTCCACTCAATGTGAAATATGGATTATCACAACCTCTCACATTTAATTAAATCCTTGACGCTCTCCCGGTGATTGTAGCAGTTTGTTCTGCACAGCACTTTGTTCCACACTTTCGGTCGGAGTTTCACTTTAATACCATCTGTAACGATCTGAGCCCGAAACTCGATTCGTTACCATCGTCCGCCCACTAGCCCACCGAACATCAAGGGTTAAATAACCCTACACAGGCCCACCAAAAAATGCATGAATAAATTGGTACTAAGTGGTAGTAGGGAACAACCTTATTAAGCCATATTAATTTTCTATTTTCACCCGATATGAATTATGAGTTATCACAAATATATCTCATTTTGTGTACTACTGTATAAATCATTATCATTACTTATATAATGCTAGATTCTATTAGTATCGAGTTTCGTTAATATATAAGTAATGATATACAAAGTAATATGGAAAGAAAATTTGAATCCATCCAAGGCCAAACATCTATCCATCCCTAGGGTGCGTTTTCTTTAAGGTCATTTTCCTTAAATAGTCATTTGGGTGCTTATTTAAATGGAATGGTTGGCTGTTACTCCACGTAAAAGGCAAAAAACAGCTGGATCACCGCCACCAACTAAACCTTAAGGAGCGTGACGCCCTTCCTAATTGAAATTGTCATATATAATACTCCTTCCGTTCTAATGAAAAATAATTAATTATATCTCTGTACATATGTTAATAAGATAATTATATATAAATAAAATTATTATTTTAAAATAGATAAATATAAACTATTATTTTAAGAGGAAGAGTATATAATAAGACTTAATCTTATTTTAAAACTATATCACATAAAATAACATACATAAAAAAATTTCAATTGAACTATTTACTACTAACAAAAATGTCAAACAAAAGGGGCAAGTGTGGACACACTAGGATCATGTTGGACAGTTAACAATTGCGCATACCGGACGTTTACGCCGTCACTTAAGTTGTGGTCGGATTACGAGTCAGATTTCACAACATATGATAATATGGTAATATAATCAAATTCGATCACCAATACAATATCCCATCTCATATAATTCATTATCATATTTTAACATCACACAATTTCCATCAACTACCCCTATACCTATACACTCACACAAATCAATTCAAACATATCACATTACATTCTCTTTCCTCTTTCATTAATTCTTTCTTCACATTCAAACCTTTCACTTCACATTTAAATATTATAAACTACATTCAACCTTTTACATCCAAGGGCAAAAGAGACATTTTAATATAAATCTCATATTTACTCATTTAACTCCATCTCATATCATGAACAGTGCTATATTACGCCATATCGCACTCCTGATTTGATCATTAATTGTCCCAACATAAATGGCCTAGTTTTTCTGTACGAAGCACCACTGCACCGGGTACTTTAAAATATATATTATTGTATTTGTATCGGTACCAGTATTGAATATTGGTATTTTTACTATACTTTCGACTAAGTGTCGAATATCTTAACATTATATTCAGATATTTAGGGTTGTAAATAAATTTTTAATAATAGGATCGGTCTAAATTTAGATTTAACAAATTACAAATTTAAATTTTATTCATTTCGATATTGAACTAACCAACAACTCATTCAAATTTAGATTGCTCGAAGTTGAATTTCTAATTAACAAATTGAATTAATTAATATATAATTTATTATACACCTATATATTATATCATATAAAATATAAAATATACAAAAAATAATTTATTTTAAAAATATTAATATAATAAAATTTAATTCCAAATACATAATTCAATGATCCAAAGTAGATCCACATTACCATAAACACTCAGTAAAAAATATTGTATTGATAAATAGTTTATACATATTAAATTATTAATTATGAATGAAATTATTCAATTTAAATAAATGATATTTATTCAAATTTAAATTGAGTTATTTAATTATCAATTAACTGGTTAATTGGTTAATTGTTTAATCGATATTTTTTACTCAGTTCAAATTCATTTTAAACAGACGCAATTCATAGCCAATCAGATTAAAATTTACTCCTTTGATAGCTCTACAAATACTACTCTTTAATTTTAGTACTCTAATTATTTTTGAAAATGTAGTCGATACATCATGAATACTTAACTAGAGTTAAAATTATAATGTCTAGTTATATTAATAAATAATCGTGGATAGATACTTTTACTATTTTGTGGGTTAGAATTTTTTATTATGTAAATAAAGTTATTATTTGTAGGAAAAACAAAATATTTTTTCTTTTTAAACTTATTTGGTGGCGGAGCTTGAATTTAACTGGTGTGGGGGTGAAATTATATGGGAGTTCGGGACAACAGCTTCGAATTATTTTTGATCGAACAAACAAACACATATGTCGAATCCACATTACCATGAAAAGATTGATATTGACGGCAGTGGTAAGCAAGCGCAAGGGCAAGAGGCAGCGGCTGAGCGTGAATTATACCATGCAGGCACACGGTGCTAGGTGCACATAAATATATAAAATTATATACATAATGTGATTTAAAATATAAATAATAATTATGTACATAATAATGGTATAACTTATGTACATTTTATATCACATTATGTACATAATTTATTATAGTTATGTGCATTTAGGCGCACCTAAAAAATCGTGTTTCTAGGCACACGGTATACCAACCGGCGGCCGAGTAGCGGCAGTCCAACGTAATTTTTTTTTTTTTTATAACTATTCGGGGGTTTGTTCTTTTCCTTGTTGAAAGTTTGGTCAAATAAGTTTGTTTGTTTCCTATTCATTTCCGTCAATTTTGTTCATTTTTTTTCTTTCAAAAAACCAATACTAAACAACATCGTTTTATATTGGTTTCTTGAAAAAAGAAAAAAAAAAAAGGGATATGTTTCCGGCGAAGATGGGAAGGGGCGGACTGTACCATTTTTTTTTCCGGTGATATGTAGATTTTTTAAATAAAATTTCACAACAGTAGGGGCGATCGCCCACACTCATCCTCACCTGCCTTCGCCACTGCACGTATTGATCTCTAAATATATCTTCTTTACAAATGCCGCCTGAAAATTACATTGGTTATTAATTATGAAAAATTATCGAGATAAATGCTGGTTTATTATAATGTGAAATATGTGTGGCTCTCCAAAATTACACAAACCTGCAATTACTAGTTTTTTTCATGTGATTTATTAATGGAGATTATATCACCAAATGATCAACGAAATTGCTAGCGTGCGGACGTCCGTATATGCGGACGTTTACGAATATTTGGTAAAAAGTTATAGTTTATTGGTAAATTATTATAGCCTTTTGGTAAATTGTTATAGTTCAATTATCATATCATCTTAAAATAAACTGTTACGATGATATAATAATTGAACTATAACAATTTATCAAAAGGTTATAACAATTTACCAATGAACTATAATTTTTTACCAAATACTCGTAAGCATCTGCATATGCGGACGTCCGCACAGTAGAGGGGTCAAATGACCAAAAATACAATTAATAAATAAATATGTCAAACTTTGATGAACTAGAATTCCAGATTTGTCTTAAATTGAAAAGTGTGTAATATTTAAAATTGAAAAAAAAAAGTAAAGGTAATTGACTAATCGTATTCACGTAATCATATTATCTGATTTAGGACAAAGAGGGTGTAAAATAATCTGCTTATGATTTGTGGTATCACAGGCTGGAGGATCTTTTAGCCGTCGGGATTTTTTGTCATATTTATTGTCTCATTCTCTATTTCATTGTTTATAAAAATTGATACATACATTCAAATTTAAAATTTAAAATTTTAGGATCATCTTTTAAATCGTTGAGATAGAGTTTTATAAAGATGAAAAAGAAAGTGGGACATCAAATAATACAGAAGATTCAAACTCAGACGTTAAGAAACTTTCAAATTTCGTTTCGACCTTAGTTTTTTTATTTATATTTTTATCTCTCATTGATTCCATAATTTTTCTATTTATTTTTCTCTTATTAGTTATTTTAATTAATATAAAATTTTAAAAAATTAAATTAAAAAATCATCCATCCGAACACTTTTTTTTTTTTTTTTTTTTTGAGATGATTTGAAGAGGGTTTAGGAGAATAGGCTTGAATTAACAAAATTGATTTTTAGTGATACGATGTTAAAGTGAAAAAGTAGAATAAATATAAGAAAAAGATGATAAAATTTTGGAAAATCAAATAAATATCACTTTAATCAAATGATCCGAAAGAATGCGGCGCGATTAGAGGGGAATCCCGCGGTAGCAATGATTAGGACGGTCAAATCATAAAAAATTTGACATTCTATCTATAAGGGCTAATTCCACTTCCCACGCCCAGAGACTTGGCCTAGTTTAATTCACCCCTCATAGTTTGACTAGTAAATACCCGTGCCCGAGGGCACGACTCGGGCACGGTGTATTTAAATATTTAATCGCAACACGGTAATATTTAAAAGTGATAAAAATAAATTTACATAAAAAATATGTATATAATTTTAC
>JAOTQG010181163.1:0-16913 GCA_025631175.1 Iris virginica | reverse complement strand
CATGTAGATTATATATATGAGCTTATTAAACTACGAACTCTGCGAATCATATTGATTTATCAAATTGATTCGATGGATCATCGTTAATATCAATAGTGATTCAATAAAAAATAACTATGATCCATCAATATCAACGAACCACTAATTTAATGAATCACAGTGTTAGTCAAAAATAGCACTATGATCCATCAAAATAAATGATGATCCAATAATATCAATTGTAATCTATCAAATTAATTTGATGGATCACTATGGATAAAAAAAATCGTAAATTATTTGTGATTCTCATTTTAATACCTAATATTATATATATATATATATATGTATGTATAATTGTACAACATTACTACTTGCTTTTCACGTAAGCTTGCCGTTGGCAGTTGCACCAGCAAGCTAGCCTGAAAAAATAAGCTCTGCATTTCTTCATCTTAATTCTAAGTATATCATAGATCCATAAAAATAGTGTTACTAATCAAGAAAACAAGTGTTGATAAACGCGCGACAGTGTTTAAAAAGTTATCAACCGATCATCACCATAACATATACACTTATGCCTATTCAAGTTTATTATATATGAATGAGCTTTTTTCTGCCTTTATCGATTGTACACATGAGATATATTTTAGAGGTTCAGTAAACGTCATACTGAAATTTCTACTTTTCGTGACTTATTCATGTTTTTGTCGATCAAATTTTATACAATACAAGTATTAGAAAGAAAAAGCTTGTTATAAGGCATGATAAGAAACAAAAGTTGATCGATGATGCTGATTCCAACACTCAAGAGTACAAGAAATGAATGTAAGTAGTATACCAATTATGTTGGTTACAATACCTATAAGAGTACTTTAAAGTAAACAATGCAAAAAAAATAAAAAGAAAAAATAATCCTTCATTCTTTTCTCCTAAATTTTTTAAGCATGTCTTAATGGCTATTTACCCTCGTACTTTGAGAAATACAGAAAAGCGTTTAACGTATCACCTTGCCTTGATAAAGGCGGATAAAGCTTTTCAAGAACTTTTATTTACATGCATACTTCATCGGCCTCCCCCTTAGAAATATATTCTAGAGAAGATTCTCTGGGATCTTGGAAGGATCATGCATCTAGCTACTAAATAGCTAACGCTGACGAAGAAATTTAAACATATGAAATTTCATGTACAACGATCTAACCAGTCCATATCCTGCAAATTAAATTTCACTACTTGTCATATATATGTAGTTCGTACGCAAGGCAAAAATTATGTATAGAGTATAATAAGTAAAGAATTTGATCAAAAATTAGAACTCAATATGGACTAATTACGTACCAGTGTCGGTCATTCCCTCTCTTTTTTTTTTTTCTTTTTTTTTCAGCCCCAAGGGGGCATGGGAAGGGATCGAACCTGAGACCTTACATACTGTAAAGCTCGGCTTTACCACTGAGCCACCCCTTGGTTCCCTCATTCCCTCTCTTTTTGTGGCTCTCGCATCTTCATCTTCTTCTCCTAGGGATAGCAGTTGTCTTCCTCCTCTCTCCCTATGATCTCTCTCAATTACGGCATTCTTCCCTCCTTCGTAGTCCCAAATGTATAATCTTGAGGTTTCTATCATGGTTGAGAATGAGAAATTTAGTCTCATACAATAGTTATTTATGTAGGCATTTGGCACTAGAATTTTTATTTCCTTTTTAATTAACATGAAAAGAGTTTAGAATGTCAATTAATTATTTGGTAAAAAAAAAAAAAAAAAATGTTAGGGACAAGAATGTTGCGTCATTTAAAACCTAAATTTATTAAATTTATTTATCACTAGTAGAAATCTCATTTTACTTTGAATTTTGAACATTCAGATTTTAAAAATATTTTGAATACATTGATTCTTTTTTCTTGAAAGATTGCCTTAATTTTCAAGTGAGTCATAAGATTTTGTCCACTTTTAATTTAGTGAATTAGGAAAATCTTGTACAATTAAGGTATCATCGGGTCGAAAATCTTGTACAATTAAGGTATCATCGGATCACAATACCACTTGGTCCTTTGGCCTAAAACAAATATATGCAATTCCACCACATATATTCATCTTCTACATCTTAGCGCCGCAGAGTTAGTGAATCTTGTATTGATCAAGAAAATAGGTTCAATTACCTAATGCAACATGCTTGTGAAGCGTATGGAACTAAAAACTGATATTTATAGGCTTATGGTGCTGCATGAGATCACAAAAACTTTTGAAAGAATTTTAGGTTTAGAGGTTATCATTGTCAGCACGGCAGAGGTTCCTTGTCAAGAAAGAAGAAGAAGAGATGATATATAAATGGAGCTTCCAAAGAGCAGTGCAGTTCAAGGTAGGTTTTTTCCTAATCAAGTCGAAAAATACAACAAAAATGTAATAAAATACAACAAGATCTTACTAAGACACAACACAATTAACGAAAGTACAAAAAAAATGTAACAAGATACAACAAACTCGCACGTAGTGATTTGTACCTGATCATTTTCCAACTATAAAATATACGAAATAAGTATAAAAACGAGTTTTATCAAACAACCAAATCGAACTCGATTCAAGCCGACAGAATTCAACAAACAAACATGTCCGACTAAAAAATAAACGAGCTAAACCATCATCTTCAAACTCAACTCAAACATTAAAGCTTCTTCCCGTTCTAGTCTTATCTGGTCGAGCTCGAAGCAGGTGTACTTTAAGGGTAGAAAAACTCGGGACAAGAATCAAAAAGTATTGCGGCACATAAAACTTTGTAGTTTACAACAAAAACACTACTCTGAGTCATGCATGTAAACATGATGCCCTACATATATACCCTCAAGATCAATGATCAGACCTCGCAAACCAATAATCCAGCAAGAAAGACAAAACAGACAAAACTATGTCACAGTTGTGAGTCTTGTTAAGGAGAAAATTACAATACAAGGGACCTTGGACCAATGTTTGGGGTCAGCCTCACAGGACACCCAACTTTCGAACAACTAATGGTTCCTGCCTAAGCATGCTGCTGTATTAATTATAATCCATCATCTGAGAGAAAGAAAAAGTAAAAAGTCTAGGTTCAAAAGGAGTTTAGAACTAATAGGAACTTGTTATTGTCGAACAACCCATAAAATTCCCCATATCCAGATACCATAATCTAATATCGGTAAATGGTCTGACCAGATCGGTAATCAGGCACTGAACCTGAAGATGGATAGTATCTGGTCATAGGTTCCGCAGCACGATATTCAGGAAGTAAGCCTCCTGAAAGATGGTACTCTGGTTGTTGGCCAGCAGCAGAAACGTAGTCTCTTCCCACATACCTGCGCTCAAGGGGCAAGGCTGCTGAAGGTTCATACTGTAATGATCGGCCAACTGAATAAACATCATCACTGTATGGAGGAGCTTCTCTGTATATGATATAGGGATCACGAACTCCAATCTCGTCACGGCGCCTCGGTTCTGAGTCTACATAACGAAGGCCACGATGCTCTAGTACTGGATCCCGCGGATAGAGACCCCTCTCCAAAGGCCTCTCATAAACATATGTCGTAGCAGGGGGAGGAAAATGTGGTTGTCTCCGCAGAGGTGCCACTGGAGATGCAAAGACCTCTTTTTCATATATTCCAGGGCGCTCCTGATACCTATGCTCTCTCCTCAAAACAGGGCGCCGTTCATCATCCCGTGCTCGCCTTTTACGTCTTTCTTGGTCTTCAGATGCATGTGTGTCTGCTTTACGACTTTTGCCTACTGCCTTGGGAATGGGGCCTTTGCTGGCAACTGTAAAAAGCTTACACAACTTCTTCACCTGTTAAAGTTGGCAAATCAATTCAGCTCACCATATCAGTGCTACTTTTCTATCTAATGTAATCTAAAGAGAGGATGAAAGAAAAGGAAACCAAACCTGCTCTGAGTTTAGCTGACAATCAAACTTATTCCGACTGTAGTAATTCTCTTTGAGGACTTTCTTGAACTTCTCTTCTGCTAATGGCAGGCAATCCGACATAACAGTAAATCGAACCTATCAAACAAATCCCAAAGTCTCGGCATTTAGACTGAAAGAGAAGCCTCTCAAGATCACTCACATTTACAAATAAGTTGGCCAACCCATGAAAGATGAACAAAGAATTGAGAGAAAACGAGGTAATGGCTAACCAGTAAACCATAAAAGGTAACTAACACTACTGCTACCAATTACACAGAAAAACAGCAGTTGCCTCGCTGTTGGCATTGACTTCATCTTCAACCTTCGATCCTTGACTCCCTAGGCAAAGTATGTTGGAAACATCTTTTACCAGAAAAAATCCACTTCATAAGGTTACGATTATTTCTTTCCTCATAATTACAATATTTCACCTATGTTTCACTTCTTTTCATTCATTTAACACAGTTCATCTTCTATGAATTTTGTTCCACTTTCCACAGTGAAGACCCAGTCACAATGTAACATAATCCTTTTAACCTAAAGCTAAACTTCTGTAAGAATGAATCTCACTATATCTTCATTTCTCAGTCCTTGTATTAAGCATGTCAAGATATTTTAATCTTCAAATGTACCAGACCTCAACAGTAACTTGTACTCAAAAGCTAAATGGACTACAAGTTGGTAATGATGGTGTCTGTTAAGTTTAGTCAGCAGACATCCATCCTTGAGTTAATTGGCATTTGCAGACGAACCAGCTAGTCCTAAACACTTCAAAAGTGAAACCATCTGATCTTTAGGTTCTGCTCCTAACCCAACAATCTACTGGCTGAAAGTAAATCCGCTGCTCCCAAAGACTACAAGTCTACATTCCTTTTCAGAAATCTAAACATCTCAAACTATTAAAGAACACCGAACACGTATAACCAAACACTAGTTTATATTCTTGACATACTCCTTCCATCCTGTCAAAGCTGCTTACACGTCATTTATGGGGTTATCACATGATCTGACGCTTAATTTCAGGCACGGTTGGAGAAAAATTGCCAGACTATGTTATTTACAATGTCAATTACTTGTATAATAAATGAGGTAAAACATACTCAACCATACCAAAATAAATGTCCACCATTCATTTTTTGGGTGTCCCAAAGTAAGTGTCTACTTTGACAACTTTCGCTTTTCGGAGCTCAAACAATGAGCAGTGGCCACATATTTTAATGGACCGACAACCAAACTCTTTGTGTTCACACATTTCCAAAGTCAAATGCTCTCCTAAAAGTGAATGTCAATGCAAAGAAGACACTTACTTTGGGACTGTGGGAGTATCATTTATTTTAAAATGCTGCTGTCACTTTAGATGGTGCTTAAACAATAAACTAGAAGGATTTATCTGAAATTAAGAAATTAAAATTGAAAAAACCTTCCTTTCGAAAGCATTTAAACCATAATAAAAAATAAATAAATATTAGAAGCACAAGTTGTAATAAACTAGGCCAGGCATCTTCCAAAACGGTATAATTCATCAAAGAAGAAGTTTGAGCCAGAGAGAGCTACGAAATTTTAGAAGGGCTGACAGAAAAAAGGAAGTGGTTAATCAGTATGAAGTCTTAAAAGGGAATGAAAACAGATGTAATATAATAGTTCCTTTGTCTACCTCATTTACTTTGGATCTAGAAACTAAAACTCTTAAAACTTATGATGTGCTTCAGAAGTTGAAAAGAATTTAGAAAATGTGTGGCAGGGATCAACTGAAGTAAAATATTAATTTAGTAGCAAACATTTATATTAGACATTCAAACAGAACATCACATCCTGTCTAGTTTTGTAATTAGAGTAGATTACTGAAGGGGTTATCATGTTAATTTCAGCCACAGCTGGCACCAGTCCAGCTGCACAGAAAAATTGAGCAGCCACATCAGATTTATTAAACAAATTTTTACCTAGTAGAAGAGCTGTGCATATAGAGGCACCTATTTTCACTTTGAACTTGGATGAAGTTTTCAAGTCTACTCTTTCCAAGTAAATGTGGAATAAGGAACTGTTATAAACGATAAAATGCATCTACTGACGTACACTAGAGCAGTGACATTTTCAAAGAAGTGAGGCGATAATACAGACAGGTGGAGCTGAGCATTAATAATTCAAACATGACAATATTATTTCTCCAACAAGCTTGAAATAGATGAGACCATGAACTCTATCGGTGAGAGCGAAGTTCGTTTACTTCTACAATTGACATCTAAATGTGCAGTTCCCAACATTAATCAAAGCAAAGTTAAGTATGTATTCAAACCATATAGTCATACACAATCCGTAAATTTAGGATTGTCGGCCTAATTTGAGTAGAATTCCTGCACTGTACAGGTTTAAGCCCAATCAAACTTAGTTTATATTTAATTAGGTCTAATGCATATTTGAATTAGACTAAGGCAAGAGTCTAGCTAGGTCCTAGCCAAGCTCAGATCAGCTCGATGTGTTAAAAAGACCCACAAATAGGAGCGAAAAAAGAATGAAAAATATAAGACAAAATTTCTAAGGAGAAATAAAAATATACTACACAGTACAAGAATATCCAACTACAAAAGGATGTGGAAAAAGTAGAAAAAAGAAGAGAAGGAAACAAATGTAATGAGCTCTCTTGGTCCTATAATGGTCGGCGAGCTAAATTAGTAATAAAGTTTTTGGTGGCCTTAAAAAATTTCAGTTTTCATTTGTTGCTTTGATAATTCGATTTAGTAGACATAATCAAGCCCATCCAATAGTTTATTAGGGTTCAAATAAATATTCAATAATTAATTATATGCATCAACGATACAACATGCACTGATTACTTGAGCACTACAATAGCAAAACGACACAACTCACAGTAGTAAAACGTATTATATTCTTCATGCCTGCTTAACAAAGGACCGGTCACTGATGTCAAAGTCTAGGCATGTTTTGATTAATGTTAGTGTCCGACTCTTCATGATATTACCGCTACCTCAACCTGATATGAATCTGCTTTACATAACAAGGTTGACGCCCCAAAACATAGGCAAGTTCTCATGCAAAGATAATAAGATCAAAGTCTATCATAAAGGGAAAGAAGTTAGTATCACACGTCACAAGGTTTAATGCAATTGTTGTTGCGCGTTTGGCAAATAACTACAAATGCTCGTATTTGGAAGACAAGGAACAATAAAAATAAATCGTTTCCTAGATATGGAGTTTCGTAAGATAACTTTGTATAATAAGTTCACATATATCTAAGAAGTGAAGATAGTGACACATTGCTTGGTATGTTCTAACGACCGTCATGTAACATTGACCAAGAGGAAATAAGAAAAATTGCTTCTTGGTGCCTACAAGTATACCATGATTCCCACTTAAGGTCTCCTTCAATGTGTCCCACATAAATTTCCACGAGAGCGTTTTTGGGTTATTGAGGGTCCTAGACCTAACGTTTCACCTAAAAGCTAATGGAACTCATCATGTGCTCCTCATATGGCCGACAAGAATGGATACGGAAGATAACTAAATAAAGGGGATTTTAGGGATAAAAGTCGTGCCCCTCATGTTTGGTCATGTGAGGGGCACATGACCACTTTCTTAAGTTTTTAGATAAACCCTGGGACCCTCTAGAACATAAAAATGATCTTGTGGACCCCATGTGGGATACAGTGGAGAGCAAGACCAAGACCTTGAGTGGGATTTGTGGTATACTTGTACGTACCATGCGCTTCTGACAAGAGAATAAAATTTCCACCTTGACGCAAGAAAAGTAAAATTTCCACCTTGACGCAAGAAATGTAAAATTTCTGCCTTGACGACAAGAAACATATGGATACAATGTTTATCGCAAATCAGTAAGGCAAACTAGAAATTTTTTATTTAATAAGTAGCCAACAAAGATGGATAAAGAAAGTAAGGGAAATACGGCAGTAGATCAGAAATCAACAGGATATTAATCATAATACCTTAAATATTCTTAGAAATGCGGAGAACATAGATAAAAGACCAAGTATCCTTTATAGTAACAACAGACAATCGCTTAAACCCTACCCTAATCAGTTTCGAGTGCATGAACCAACAGGATACTAATCATAATACCTCAAATATTCTCAGAAATACGGACCAAGTATCCCTTATAGTAACAAGTAACAACATACAATCGCTTAAACCCTAGCCTTATCAGTTTCGAGTCATGAACCAAGAAACAGAACTCAGGATACAATGAAAACAGATAGACATACTAACCTGAGATGGAAATGCCGACTTGAAAGCCTTGGGTTCAATGTTATAACCACCAGGTGCTGCAGCTTTGAAAATCCCATACATCAACTTCAGATCAATATCAAACAAAAAGAGCCTCATCCCTTTATAAATCTTCTTCACCTGATCCTTTTTCCCTGCAGGCAGCCCAAGAACCTTGTAATGGAAGCAGTCAGTTTTTGTCTTTGAACTGCACATGAATATCATCCCCATGCCCTCAACCTTTTTTGAGGCTTTCTTTTTGTTAGATGACTCTGGTTTATCTCCATCCACAGCCACAATCTCAGAACCCTTTTGCTCAACCTTCTTCTTTTTATTCCTTCTCCTAGGCTTCCTCCCCTTTTCCTTAACTTTCACTTCTACCTCCTTTCCATTTTGCTTTTCTCCTACATCTTCTTTTTCTTCCTCTTTTCCTTCTCCAACATTTTCTTCTTCCTCCAGGTCTTCTTCTTCTCCTCCTCCTCCAACATTTTCTTCTTCATCCTGGTCTTCTTCTTCTTCTCCTTCTCCTGCATCCTCTTCACTGGAATTTTCCTCGTTTGATTCTTCCTCTGCTATAGCATTATCTTCTTCTTCCTTTCCTTCATCTTCTTCAATTTCTTTACTATTCGCTGCTCCTAAGGTTTTTGCTTCATCATTCTCTTTTACCACATCTTCCACTCCATCTGTACTTCCAGTGACCACCATAGTTTTTTTTATATTCATTTCTACAGTACTTAAAACAGTCGTTTCATTTGTTTCAGCAGCATCATTTGGATGATTGGAATTGGATTTTGAAGCATTAACCTCAGCTTTCGCACTAGCCATGGTAACCCTATGCAATCACAAATATAATTATGTAAAGCAAAAGAAACCCTAACAAATTAGAGAATTAAAGTACTACCTAAATGACAAGGCTGCTGAAATTATTTAACAGATCGCTTTTCAAGAAGTTAAAAGGTTTCTTACCATCTAAAACTGGGTATTAGTGTCACACTAATTTCATAATGCTATTTTACATTGGTTGTCAAGTTGCCTTCCTATACCCTATTCTTTTATTCAGGCTTCGCACCAATTGTAGACATCAAAGTACAACACAAACATAATTGCTGATGAAAGGTTTTAAAAAGGAAAAAAAAATATTAATGACGAAAGCCCAACTCCGAGAAGTTATATAGCATAAGATACTCATGCAAAATCACTGTTCTGTGACCAATGATTGCATATGACAGATAAAGACCTTTCATATCCCAAGCCCAAGTAGACAAAAGGCAGCCCGTTGAGTTGAGTCACGCAAATACGAGTTGGGACTTGTAAAACGACATAAATTACCAATTGTTTACAACGCCCATCCAAACTTGGAGAAAAATAGATATGCTGTACCACCATTTACAAAATGAATGCTCATTTACCTATGTACGGGCCGTATAAGTACAACGCACGCTTACATACACACAAACACACACACACACATATCTATGTATGTATGCATAGTATATGTATACATAGCAAGCCGATCAAATGAGAACCGTGAAAATTAACTAAGATCTAACAAGTTGATATGTGTTGGAGCTTAATATAATTTGTTCATTGGCTCATCTGTTGGATCTTAATATATATATATATATATATATATATATATAACATGTCTATATATATCCCACGCACAAGCACACGCACGCCAGGTCTTTCTAGGGTCACAAAATGGATATACAATTTGGACAAAAGATCCAAGTTGACAACTATTAATTTAGAGAAACAAGAGCACCTCTCATTGACAGAACATGCAAACTATATATAGGGATATTGAATCCAAAATTTTGTATCATTTGTGTGCTTAACATTACACCATAAGGAAAAACGCTTGGTGGTTTCCATCACATTTTTACATTAAAAGCAATAAAATACATAAGCCATTTTTTCTAGACCATAAATGAAAGAAATTAGGTGTCGAAGAGGCTGCACACATTCTGTGCCACATTCAGTTTGTTTTCTTTACGGTTAAAATTTGCGAAAGAAATTAGGTGTCGAAGAGGCTGCACACATTCTGTGCCACATTCAGTTTGTTTTCTTTACAGTTAAAATTTGCCGCCGAACCAGCGTCACTCTTAATTACTCAAATCGGTCAGTGCCTGCACACTCACATATACAGATATAGATTCTCAGGGCATTCATCAGTGAACACCTTCCCCCTCCACCCACACACGACACCCCCATACACCAAAGCTCAAAAAGCACAAACAAACAAAAGCAAAAGCCCTAGCTCAACGAATCTCCGGACAGAATTGAGCAAAAAAAAAAACGAATTCAAAACAGATGGAGCCACAGGTTGATACAGATAAGCAAAACATCCAAATCCGCAGACCAGTAACCTCGTAGGGAAAACAAATTCGCGGTGGATTAAAAAAAAAGGTGTAAAATTCAGACCTAAGAAATCAATTGAAAGTCTCAAATGATCTGTGAAATTATCAAATCAAAAGCCAAAACATGAATGAATACACAACCATTGAGGCTAAAAGGAAATCAAAAATTGAAGTGAAATTGGGTGTGAAGATCGAGGACTCACCTCTGGACGAAAAGGGTGTTGTAAGGTAGAACTGAGGGTTGAAAGTTTGAAGAAAAGGGTGTTGCTCTCCGTAGGCTATTTTTATTTGCAAGGTAGAATAGAACGGGAGGTGTTAGATTTCGGAAATCCCATCTGTCACCTTTTTGACCTGGATTTTTACCCCTGGCCACCGCACACACCGGACTTCAGCCAAATTTCGACTTTTAACCCCTGGGTTTTTAGTTTTTCACAATATCAACTCTTATGTTTGATTTTTTTGATTCCCTACTTTCATCATCACCTGTCATCAACTCCTCATCCGGACATCCCAAAATTAAGGTGCGTTCACGAATGAAGTTTTTGTCGGTTATTTGAAAAAAGGTCAAAAATAATGTTCGCTTGATAAGTTTTAAAAATAAAATTTTCTCTTCCTTACCCATTTTTTTATATAGTCATATACCCACATTTATAACATATCAAACATCACATTCAATCACAACTACTATCATCTCACTTTCGCTCTCCATCACCATCATGTAATTATTTAAATTTTAAAGAAAAAATAGAAAACTGAGTTTTCACTAAAAATATAATCAAAACAAAATAAAAATAAAATTATGCCAAAAATTGACTATCCAAACGGATCATAATACACATCCCTTCTTGAATGATTCCTTCGTTCGTAAATAAGTTTCATATTTTAATTTTTTTTGGATCAACTTTACTCATCATTGACCAATTTTTTTAAGAATATTGACTTGTTTCTATTAAGTTATAAAAATATATTGTTAATAGTTTACATAATAAATTTATAGAAACTAAGATTTTAAAATTTAAAATACAATAAATATATGTTAAATAAATATTTTAATAACAAGTTAATTTGACTTTTAAAATTTTAAATAAGATACTCATTTAGAAAAATAAAAGGTATAATATTTGACTCGACAGTTAATTTTAAGAAAATGATAATATGACCCCTACCTCTAACTTGGCAGTCTACTCTAATGAATTTTAAAAGATAAGTAGGCTTCAAGACAATTTGAAATATGAAGGGGTAATCACTAGAATTAGGAAAACTGTAAGGTTGGTGCTGCATTTTCCTCGTGACCATTAAAGTTAGTTTTTGTTTTTGTTTTTATTTCTCGTCTTTTTACTATTTCCAAGTTGTTTTCGCTAGATTAGTTGGTGCAAAGGTTTTTCTTTTTTTTGACAAGGTACGACGTTTAGAATATGTTTGCATGCAAATTATTTTAAGCGGCTACGCACTTGGTGCAAAAAGCATCCTAATAGTATATATGTATCTCATTTTCCTAATTAAGCAAGTAAATTTAAGAAAAAAAATAGTTATAATTGTCCCTTAAATTTTAGAAAGTTATTAACTAATTATTTTATATAATTAGACGGTATTTTAGGAATCCTATATAATTAGAGATTCCTTATAATAAACAATTCCTTATAATTAGGGATTTTATATGATTATGAATTAAAATTAATAATAAAATAATTATAAATATGTATTCCAACACTAATTTCTATTTTTTATTGATGCTATATTCGTATTTTTCTACGTTATATTCATTTGTACATGTGACCATATTAATTTTCTGTGTTCCTATTATAAATGTGTTGTGTTCATTACGTTATGTTCATCACGTTATTATAGTGTCCATTCAATTCAACGGTATAATCATTTAACATGTCAACATTGTTCATTTGTATAGTCATAAAGAAATTACGTATTATAGTGTTCATTTAATTTAACGGTATGTTCATTTTACATGTCAACTTTGTTCATTTGTATAGTTATATATTCATTACGTATTATTATAGTGTTTATTTAATTCAACAGTATATTTATTTTACATATCAATATTGTTCATATTTATATGTGAGCATGTTCATTCATTCTATTATTTTATTCATATAAATGTGATGTATTTATATTAGAAGTAGACTATGTTCATATTATCAGAATGATGTATTCATTTTATAAAATGTTAAGTTCGTTGATAATGTCTTTTGCATTCATTAGCTGTATTTTATTTATTAAAGTTCAATAGTTTACATTCTTCATGTTCATTATATTCATTATTTAAGTTCATTAAATTCATTGTTCATGTTCATTAGCTGGAGTAATCGCAGAAATATGAATTTTTTTCAAGTTAAATTTTCAAGATTTTGAAAAAATAATTTTGTTGTGCGATTATTATGAAATATAGAGAAAATAAATTATAATTCCATAAAATTATGAATCAATTTGATTGATTTACACTGCTATTTTAGGAATAGAGAAAAAAAAATATCAATCTCTAAATTTTAGGAATTAATTCCATAAAATTAGAAATCAATTTGATTAATTTAATGGTCTATTTTTAAAATTAAAAAAATATCAATCCCTAAATTTTAGGGATTAGTTAGATTTAAATAAGGAGAGTGGAAGAGAGTGAGCGGGTGAAAAAACACACTGGCGTCTCTAGCATTAAGCGCTCATGCGCTTAATATACCAACTGATGTTTGCACGCTGTGCTTTCGCACTTTTTTTGAAAAGAAAAAATTGCATTACGCTATGCTTTCGAACTTTTAAAAATAACTTGCATTGTTCACTTGGATAGGTTTTTTTAAACAAATATATATATATATATAATATACTCAAAATTTTTAAAATATAATATTTAAAATATTTTTTTTCTCTATCTTCTATTCCTCACTCTCCCGTCACTATCACACTCTCTCTCCTCAATCACTCTCTTCCTTCTTGCAAGAGAAGATATTGCCTTGATCACAGGTCCTATATCTTTTTTAGCGAATTGAGATTTTTTGTTTCAAAAGATATTTTATTTTTTATCCCATTTTTTTTAAAATTATATCTCAATCGCTTAAAAAATGATCTTAAATTTTAAATTCTAAATTTTAGTTAATCTAAAATATTTGTTATTTTTATAAATACTTGTGACAAAAGATGAAACACCATTTGAAATAAAAATTCAGATTACTTTTGAACATTTAAATACCATTGAATAAAAAATAACCCAAATTTTACATCCTCATCTCAGTGATCACCGAAATTTATAACTTTCTTCTCCTCGTCCATTAAATATTCATTCGATCAAGAATTTTCCTTCCTCTTTCGAACTTTCTGGCCAATTAATTTCTATAATTATATGATGAAGAGTATAAAAGTTCAAATTTCTTATATTTAAGCTATCCAGAGAAGCTAAATCAAATTCAGCAGTAAATCAACCATTTCGCTCACGCCTTCGGCGATGATTAAGACTGCAGTGATCGATTTGTGGTCAAATAGTATTATCACCGTCTCGTGAGGGTGTGGAATACCTCCTTTGTGATCCATTCGATATTAGGAAATTAACCTTCGTCCCCAAAATGGCAAAGTTTCTCTCCTACGACATTTACAATGTGGTTATAGGTTAGGGTGGAAAGGGTGGAAAGAGTGGAAAGAGTAGGGTAGCAATTGGTAAACCGACTGCCTAGGCGCTCCTAATGAGGAGTATCACTTTTCCTAAAAAATGAACATATGATCATGAATTATGAACATGGCATGTATATGATAATTATTTATGTTTATAATTCATGATCATATATTTATTTTTCGATTAATCATATTTATAGTTCATGATTATATTTTTATTTTTTAAGAAAGATGACACTTTTTACTATGAGCGCCTAGACACTCGATATAATTTCAGTAGGGTAGTCAGTAGATCCCAAAAAATATATAGTTGTGGTTTTTTGAGTAGTTCAGGTAGCCTGTGAGGGTATTTTAGAAATAAAAAATGTATATGAATAGTAAAAAGCTCACTTTTTTTCAGAAACCCAAATTTAATAAATCACACTAAAAAACAACCGTAGAAATACACCCTTGATGATTTTTTCACCAAAATTTTTTTATTTTCAAAAAGACAATTTTCAGGTGAATAATTGTTTAATCATTCGATCCAGCTCTAGCGCCAAAGTTTTTAGCAAGTGTTTCTAAAGTTCAAAAAGCAGGCAAGATGTTTTTTGTCATTTTCTCCTTCTAATCCAATGATCGGTGAGTAGAACAATTCGGTGTCATGCTTCCTGTTGATTTTATTTTTCTATAATAAATAATAATTTTTATGAAAAATTTTCTATAGAGAGCGGCTATTTATAAAATACACAAGTGCTAATTTTAATACATAAAATTTTATGATAAAAATAATTTTTATTAAAATTTCTTTATACCCTTTTTATAAGTTAAAACTAACAAATTTATTAATAGCTTTATAAATACATAATATAATTTACAAATATATAATTATAAATCAAATTATTTTCAGCAGTAATTCTCTGCAATAAAATAATACCTCTTCATGACGCCTCCTTCAGTTTTTTGTGCTCTTTAACAATCTTTTCACCCAATGTCTGAAAATCATTCATTAGATCTCTCAACTTTAATAACAATGGAGTCCCCAAGTATATTGGAACAATATAAATATAAAAGAGTGATTCTCCCTAATACCTTAAGGTTTTAGGAGAGTTGGACATTCTATCATGGTATTAGAGCTCCACGTATTGCAAGGACAGAGGTTCAAATCCCGCTTGCTCCAATTCGCCGAGTAATTTCCATATATATACGTGAGGGAGAAGTGTTGGAGTAATATAAATACAAAAGAGTGACTCTCCCTAATAACTTAAGATTTTAGGAGAATTGATCATTCTATCAAAGTAGACCAAGCCCTATACAAAACTCCATTTGCATACCCATAGGAAACCTTGATACCCACCCATTTGAGCTCAAATAGATCGACTACTCGACCGGACCCAACCACCATTTCCAATCCACCAACGCCTTGAAAATCTTGCGAAAAACTGTCCGAATCCTGAGGTACAATCTTTTCGAATTCATAGTGATTGCTTCTATTCTAATCTGCTCCGTTTCAGTTGTACTTTTGTCAAAAGTCTTGGTTGATCAATCATTTGTGTAGAGACTGACTATAAGGCTTTTTTTGATTGCCTAATTGATCAAGTAATTGCAATTTGGTTTTAATCAGATTCGCCTTTCTAAGAACCGTTAGTCCGTGACCATATCGAAATTGATTCAGTCTCTCAAACCTTGAAGAACTTCAGCGCTATGAGTGGACTTGATCTCATCGTTGAGATTTTGTAGGTCAAGAAGCAGATTAGTGATCTATTCCATTTCGACTTTGATTGCAGCAACCTCTTCAAAGAACTGTGAGAGGTTTGTTTCATCGGCAAGGTCGTGTTGCCCCATCTCAATGTCTAGCTCTGCTTCTAGATCCTTAAATCGCCCATATTTTTAGGTCAACATAACTCATAAACGACTTTGTCATTAGATCATTCATTTTTTGCCTGATTTCAAAACCACCCACCTCGAAAAGAAGAAAAAGAGATACAAAAAAATAATTTAGAAGTTGTAGGCAGTAAATGCTGTGTGCATGAGTGTGCGTTATGAACAAATACAAGAGATCATTTTGCATATCTAAGAAGGAATTAAATATGAAAAGGGTGTTGATGATGCTTGATTTTTCGTTTCTTAGGCCAGTTATATATATCTTCAAGTAAAGATTTGAAACAGATTATGGATGGATTATCGAGAAAGAAGAAGATGAAAAAAGGGGAAAAAACATGGTTAAAAAAATTAATTTGTATATTAGATATAGTATTGTTATTTTGGGAAAGGGATAAAATACAAATATGAATGTTTTAAAGTGTGTAAAATATTTTTAAAATGTATTATACTATATATAATTATGTATTATGCTTAGCACTTATGTGCTTTGTTAAATGCCCCTCCCTTTTCTATAAGGTGTCTCTTTATATACCTCAATATAATGTGTTTGATTTTAGGGTTTTTGACATTTTAAACCCTAAAGTTTTCATGGAGGTTCAAAACGGACGCCAATGTTCAAAAAAAATTAATTTGGGCCCTATTGTTTGAAAAATCAATTAATCCAGGGAATTTTTGACAGTTTCGTTAGAAACTTAACCAAAATGAACTCACGTGCAAAACACGTGAGTTTTTCAAGGACATTTCGGACAATTTGCTCATAGTTGAACTTTTTAGGGTTTAAATTAAGTTTTGTTAACCAACATAAAAAGAAAAATAAAAACTAACCTAACCTAACCTACCCCTCCCCCCCTTTCCCAAACTGGTCTCCCCCTCTTCCCCAATACCTACCAGAAACTCCGCCCCTAATCTTCCTTCCCCCCGACCCCCTGTCTTCTCCCTCCATATC
>JAOTQG010181053.1:0-16914 GCA_025631175.1 Iris virginica | reverse complement strand
TTGACTTGGTAACCAGGGGAGGAAGATGAAGAACCTATTAATTTTTTGAATTTTTTGGAAAAAGAGGTGGTAGGTTTTGAAAATACATGGTAAGGATTTACTATAGGAAGTTCTGAAATGGGAATTTTAGACTCTTCTGGGACATATGATATTTCATATAACTGATCTATCTTAGATGCGGAGGATTGACGAAAATTAGAAGAGGAACTATGGGATAAAACGGATTCAGAGGACATATTTAGAAGGAAAGACTGGTGGTAGACACATAAACTAATGATCAAGGACTCACGAAAATTTAAAACGAAGACTTGAAGACTAAACTCAAATTTCTATTACCTTTCGGAAGACACAATCGCGACACCCTTGTCGACTTACAATTACTTCGACGAACTTGAATAGAAATAGGAAGGATAGAATCAAGATCAAGATAAGAGCTTGGTTTTCTGATGTGAGAGATCCATACTAAGATGGCAGTCACAGAGCATACTAATCCGAAACTCAGTCCTGAGAAGGGCTGTGGATAGAGAATGATCAAAAGCTATGGCTTTCCACCGGTCTTTATAAGGATTTAGCTAGAACTTGAATAGAAATAGGAAGGATAGAATCAAGATAAGAGCTTGGTTTTCTGATGTGAGAGATCCATACTAAGATGGCAGTCACCGAGCATACTCCCTCGGTCCCCAAAAAGATTGTACTGTTTGGTTTTTGAAAAGTCAACCTAGTTATTTATTAAAGTAACTATTAAACACATATTTCATCGAGTTTAAGATTCTTTCAGTCTTTGTAAGATTATTTTTATTTCAGAAAAAGAAGAATTTTCTTAGATTATTAGAATTTTAAGATTCTTCGTAAGATTATCAAGTAAATAATCAATAACATCTTTTATATCTTAGTAACAACAAGTCAATTGTCATAAAAAAAGAATTGGGCAAAGTTTAATTAAGTTGACCAAAATAAGTCAGAACAGAACACTCATTTAGGGACAGAGGGAGTACTTCTTCTTTTCTTAAAGACCAACTCAGCAACAACATGCTGAAAGGACTCATGCAATTAGGAACAAGGCAAACAAAATATCAGACAACTGTCTGGCCATCAAGCATATGGTTTGCTCTTTTCCTTCTCTCTCTGGACCTATCGGTTAATTTGTTACGGTCGTTGTGATTTCTTCATGAACCAAAACCAATCTCTTAGCCCAATGCAATTGCCCCTACAATAACATAAATTGAGACCCATCAAACGGCACAAAGACACCCCCCTTTGACCCACATGCAGAGAGTTACTTTTGAAATATTAAAAATTATTAAATGAGCTAGCTCCAGGTATAACGCTTTTGGTGTGCCAACACATTACTCTGCCAACCAACAAAACTAGATACATAATAGATAACTAAAATCAATCAGAGCATTATTTGTACACGTAGAAAGATTTTAATCTCAAATCATTATTGAGAAAATCGATCATGTAACTCTAATGAAAATTACAATTTAAATAACTCTGTGCGTAGGGAATAGTGTATTGCGCAAAGCTTGCAAAAGCACGTAAGGTTCAAAGAGAAGAAGCATCACATGCATTACAAGGATATTTCAACTTTTAAATAGCATAATGAAACAATGAACAATATACAGTTTATGGAAATGTAACAAACCTCTTGATTTGGTCCCAATTTAATATACTGAGCCGAATCAACAGCAACAAGCGCAGTTTCGCAAAGCTTTATAGCAGCATGCAAGTCTTTTAAGTGCCCCCATTTAGGCTGACTTAGAAGTCCTACACACAGAAATTATTAGATCTAAAGTTGGTTGAGAATGCTACAGTACTTGCAATTTGTAAAACTAACTGTCCTGTGTAGTGTGTATATTGCTCTCAATTAACAATGGCAGCAAAATGCAATTGAAAATGTGTAGTGTACCATATTCACCAATTGGAGCATCATAATCATAACTGGTAATAATATTTGGCCCCCCAGAAGTCCGCCCGAAATTCGTTCCACCAAAATACTACAACCACAGAAGAAAATGCATTGGTTCGTCAATATGTAGCATTCTCATTACGTGTATGATACTGATATCCCCAGATTACCACCTCAACATAGAAGGAACTTGGAAACAGATTTTATCATTATCTACGAAAAAAGACAAACAAATGCATAGAATAAACTTTGTTATTCACTGTGTAAGTAGACCTCTTGGAAACATCACACAACTCATGGTAGATAGTTCAAAACATCAATGATAGGGACTTAGCTACATTCACCACAAAGATTGAACACTTTGCCGCCAATTAAACGTGTAGTATTTGTAAATTAACACAACTAATATATACTGTAAAGAACAGAGAGAGAGAAAGAGAGAGAGAGAGAGAGAGAGAGAGAGAGAGAGAGAGAGTAATTAACTCAACAATCTTGTTCTCTCCTAATAAACCAAAAGGCAGTACACAACGTATACATACGTTAAAACCAAACCTAAGGAATATGATTATTGTTAAAATAACCCTACTAACATAAGAAGAAACTAATCCTAAAAGGCTAAAGATCCAACTCTCATTACAGTATACACCAAGTAGTTAAGGTACTGAATTTGGCACACCATCCAATACTTATTCATGTAGAAAAGCATGTTCGTACAGCACATAAGCAGTTTTGAGCAAATTCGGTAGTCTGTTTAGTCATCCTCATACCATATAATAATTCTGAAAGCTTCCTCCACGTTGATAAAAGCGAGCAACTGCAAACGCAAGATCCTCAGCTGGCCTATGAGGAAGCCTTTCACCCCAATCCGTATACCTTCATTGAGAATAAAAAAAGGCTAACAATTATATGTATCTTTGGACTCCCAGGAGTCAAAGGCGAAAGTTTAGCATGGCAAGGGAAATAAGATTGGTTTCAACTCAAAATGAAAAGGTGGATTTTCTTATTCTTAGCTAATCAGATCTTATCAAAAATAAAAAAGAAAGGGACAGAGAGAGAGAGAGAGAGAGAGAGAGAGAGAGAGAGAGAGGATTTTGATCTTCATTGATCCTCGCAAAACTAGTTCATCAAGGATATAATGTAGAATGGCACTTACTGGTTTATAAACACCAGACAAACATAACACACTTTTGTCAGCTAGATCAGCTACCTTTTTTTTCCTCCATAACCCTGGTGTGAGAAACAGGTCCCTGGGTAGAGTTATTTTCATTTTCTTCGGGGCATATAGGAAATGAATGCTTCTTTGCAGCAGGAGCCTCGCATTCTTTCCAATAATGAGGTGACTTGTCCAGAGCGGTCTAACCAAAACTTGTACATCTGCTAGTTGGACATTCGACTCACTTCACTAAATTGTAAAGACAGTGGTGTTCTCTTTTCTCTTCTTTCGAATAATGTATTTGGGGTGCTGGAGAGGATTGGATTAAGGTAAGAACCTTTTCTTCTTTCTTCAGATACAGGTTAAAAGGCTTTGGTAGGAGAGCGCAGTTTCAATGTGGCATTGTGATTAAATTTTCCATCTTTATGAGGTGTTTCGATTGGGTAGCCCAAAGTTAACATGGACATCGGCGGTACGGAAATACATGAAAGACTGGTATATGTGGTAATTGGCATTGGATCGAGTGGAATGGCGGAAAGGGATTCATGTAGCTGAACACAAAGTGATTGGGACTAAAGCTTTATTGTTGTTGTTGTTGTCGTTGTTTGAGGTAATTGGATCGAGTGGAACTCCAATATTACAGGGGTCCAGAGTTGCCTCGAAAGCAACAAAGGACAGAGTGGTGTAATTGTCTTCCCTTCAGGTTCAGAGAGAAGTAGTTCGGAGGTTTGCCCATCTCGGATGCCAAGGGATCGGCATTCTATATTTTCTTAACTTTTTTCTTCTTGTTAAGCTTGATCAAGATGTTTTTTTTTTTCCTTTTTTTTTTTTTTTTTTGCTTTGAACATCTCATCCATCCTCCTTGTACTTTCTTAGTTTTTGTTCTTCCCACTAATCCAACATAAGTGTACTGTTTGTGAAACACACTTTTTCAACGAATTGGACTTTATTAAAAGTGAATTTGTGGACATAACCAGCTTATGTGTTGGTCCTCAAAGAACTTGTAGACACGAACCTACCGTTTTATTCAAAAAAGTTCTCAAAATGGAGAGAGAATAATATATTCTTTTGTTTATCAGAAAAAAGGTCTTCTCTTTTCTCTTTTCATTTGATACAAGAAAATACTAGTGAAAGGACCCATTTTTGTTACAGACCTGAACACATTTAGTAATCTATCGACGGAGAATATAAACTCCACTTAAGGAAATATAGCCTTGTACTCGATATATACGATCTTGGACTAACTGGATCGTTCTATTGTCATACCCGGGGGGGTGTGGGGGAGCCTCAATCTAATCACGGGGGTGAACAATGCACTTTGCCCTAATTATATTGTTAACTTGTTAAACTGTTTAATAGTTCAAGAAATAAGTGTCTTGTACATTCCGTCGAAAATGTAGAACCAATAGATGCAGAAGAGCCTGATGAAGTACAATGGATTGACTTACCATCCATCCCAGTTTTCTGTCCAAAGTATAGGTTTCTTGTTGGAATTCGGCTTGAAACCGTCGCAATAGTACCCATTGCAGGCATCGATCTGTGTATGTGTGCGAGGGGGAGAGAGAGAGAGAGAGAGAGAGAGAGAGAGAATAAGATGACAATAATTATAAATAATGACTTCTAGAACCTTGAGTAAATTCAAGAATTTTAAAGCACATTTCTTAAAGTTAAAGGATGTGTGTGAATATTACTTAGTACTTATGCAGTATGTATTTACATTGTCAAGACCTAAAAGATGATAACACAAAGAGCTAAAGGAAACTAGAATTTACGATGAATTCCGGAGCATCAACTTGCTTGCACATCACCCATGGAACACCAGCACCAAGTCCAACAGCCATTTTAGCAGCCCATATTACATAGTCCTTGCCCTTTTGCCCATAGGAGTGCTCAATATTTCCATATTCATTTTCAATCTGACACGGTAGCTCAGTTAAAATAAACCAAATTACTAAGAGACCAATAAAACAGTTGTGTGCAAACAGACATAAGAACCATACCAACCCATTTACTTTATGAATAAATTAGTGTGTTCAATAAGAATAAGAATAGTTATTTTCCTGATATGAACAGACAAGACGGATAGAGAAAGTCGAGAAATTACCAGTAGTAAAGGAAAAGAAACTCAAAATCAAGTGAAACAACAACATATAGTACACTCATCTCCTCCCCCCAAACCCTCAAATGCCAGTACACAAGATATTCACACGGCCTAGAATGACTAATAAATGCTGTTAATATTTAATGAGCTCGGAATGATTCAAAGATAACCTGTAACATTATAATTGGGCCACCTTGCCAGGAGAACAACATTTCCTCTCGCATCAGATTTACTATCTTCTCAACAAAACGCTGCATCTCTTCCTGAAACAATGTGATGCATGACCAATGTATTAACCCCCATCACAAAATGACTTTTAGGTCAAACAAGTATAATCAAGAACGTCAAATTAACAGTTAAGGAAACTTGAGCTATATCTGACCAAATCCCGAAACAAAATTTAAAAAGTTGACTCTGAACTCAACATAAACTTAGTAACACATCATTTGAGCCATTCAATTTGGTGTTAGGCAAGGTCATCACACAAGCCACAATCATTCATATTTTTCTTTATTACACATGCCCATGTACTTTTCGTCTTTACTTACCTCTAGCTTCGTTGACATAGATAACATCACCTTCCTAATGGGCTATGTTACCCAGACCCTTCGAGAAGGATCGAGTGCTACATTTTAAAAATTTAAGATCCTTGGATACGGTTAAAGAGTATCCAAAACGAGGATAAAGGTGCGGGGATCCTTTGTCCAGAAAATAATATGATATATTTAATAAATATTGTTATTTCTTGAAAAATATTACAAGTGCATAGCTATACACTTTTAAAATAAAACTTTTTAGCAGATAGTAGTCAAAAGTACACATTATTTCATTAATTAGTTGAAGTAAAGGGGATAACTAAATAATATTTTCAAAATAGTAAGGTTAAAGTGTGATATTCCAAAATTATAAGGGCATAAGTGTTAAAATAGAAAAATAGCAGGCATAATATGTTAAAAGAAATTAAAAAGAAAAAAGGAATGCCCTAATTAAAGTGTACGCCCCTTACAGCGCCTCCCTCCGAGTTCGTCTCTTCCGGTGCCTCCTTCGACGAAGATGAACTCCTTCGTCCAGCGACTTCTAACTCCAGTAATCTTCTCCTCTATTTTATCTCATACTAGTCCCCAATCTCCATCCCTCTTCAGCGACTTCAACTCCGTTCGTTTCATCTCTCTCAAAAGATGAGAGATTGGGGAAAGAATCATTTCTTTAATCTTTTTCATCTTCTTCTTCTTGCGTTCTTCTTTCGATCTTCCCTGAAACAACAATTGCCCTAATTTCCAAAATTGGAAATTGCCGCATCGGCGTCCTAGGTCCCGCAACCGCCATGAATCCCAGATCCGTGTCATGTCGTGTCGACCCGGGTATTAGGGCAAAACGGAAGGTCGAGTAACATAGCTAACGGGTGCCAAAGCAACCTATGTTGGAGATTCTCTGATTTTCATAGAGTTGCGCTGGACAAAAAGATGTCCTATAAGTTTGATTTCAACTTAACTGACATACATCGACCATCGACCACATAAAACTCCGGATGCACTTCAACATTCCACCAGTCCTGGTTTTTTCTATGATTTAAATCCATTATGAAAACTAACAGAATAAAATCGAACAGAAGTCTGGAGTGTGAATATAACATTTTGCACTAGTGAATATGTCCCAAAGATGCACTTGCAACCACAGTGAACATTTATAATGAACAGGATACATATAATGAGAACAAGGGGAATCATGGTTAACCATCAGCAAATATGTTTTTCCCTTAAGAAGTCAAGGTGACTCCCCACAAAATGAAATGGTTGATACACATAAGCTTCTTCATCGTCACCAAGCAAAACTATATAAGCTTCTTCATCATCACAAAGCCAACCTACGTATGAATGAACTGCATTCTCGGTGTGGTGAACGGAGCCCAAAAGCAAGATCTGAAACTTATGCCCGCATCTTCCTAAGAATGCCATGAGTAACCCAACAATGCACCTCCTTCACTATCCTACACTTGCACCTATCACCTAAACCCTTCCCAGTACGACCTGCCATAGCCATGCACCACAAAAGTTAAAAGGTCCTCATCTCATCTGGCCCGATCACTACTAATCCTGCTCAAAATCAGTACCAAAAAAGGATTGGAAACCAAACAGATAATTATCACATATTCGGTCCCATGGCATCTACCGTCACCCTTAAACACTGACTCCTAGAATCAATGAGGTTAGTCCATGCATATCAACAATCATTCTTTTCAAGACAATTCCCGAGTGGTTTGAGAATAACATTCTCCTGTGCATTCGGGCTATCAACTACCTAGTATAGTCTAGGTTTTATTGAGCTTGATGTGTTCGATCCTTTCCCCGTTTCTACTTCCGTACCTTCTGATGTCCCCATCAACAATTAAAAGCTGACAGTTTTACATGAACAACAAATTCATATTACGACACTTGGACAAGGTTGATATAAAACATCCCTCAAGCTATGTTATCAGCATATCAAAAAAAAATTGTTTTGTCGCCAATCACATATATTACCCTTGACATATGTTCATTTGTTGAACAATTTCTAGAACATTAGCAAAGAGCCATTTTTCCAATACTAGGCCATCCATAATGTTTCACACTAAATTTATTATACTATATACCGACATTAATATGCCACGTTTCCACTTGGCAGCGAGCTTGAAAATTAGCTTAGATACGTAGTTGCATCATACACTCGTACCCTAGTCTGCCTTCTAGCTTCAGCTGGTACAAGGTGCCATAACTTAAATATGCCATTTAAACATTTTATCTTACATAAATACTGATGTTCTACTTTTTGAATTAAATTTTTATCTGTGTCTAGTTACTTTAAACATGGAAGCATAAACATATCAGGACAAGGCTAGTCATTTCAACTTGGTTTTGGAAGCTCAAATCATTTCTGAAATGGATTTGTACCATCCATCTCAATAATTTCCCAGGAAACTTTTAATCATCATAATATGGGCACAGCAATATTAGTCAAATCAGTATACATATATATATATATATGTAATGCCATTGTTTAGAGAAGAGATAGAGAAAACATGGGAAACTAGGAATTCATACAGTTCCAAGTCAACAGTAAAATGTACTAGTATCATTATACCTTGAATGGTGCATTGTCTGTTCGAAATTCTATTCCTGGAATATCTCGCAGCCACACAGGGAAACCCCTGCATGTTTTATCAGTTGGAAAATGAGACGAAGAAAGTGGGTTCAACTTGTAGGCAAGTTTCTAAAGGTTCAGTCGAGAGAAAAACTCAACAAAGAAAACGCGCTAGTGTTTACTTATTTTCCAACTTTTTCCCTGAAACTCAAACAGTAGATATGAAGCTATCTGAAAAATTATCTCTTTTTTTTTTTTTTTCGGAAGCTCAGAAAGTAGATATGAGGCTATCTGAAAAACCATTATAAAAAAATGCTAGAAACTCACAATGTTTCTGCATATTAATGTGATGATAATGCTGTAAATGGAACTACTTCATTAGCTATATAATTCAATCATCTGACTTAACTACTTTAATGCTCCTCTAGGTTATTTTCTCAGATCATTACTAGTGGAAGCAACTTTTTGTTTTATGATTGATTGCCAAGTAATTATCTCGAGTTATCGGCTTGGAATTGCGTGCAAAAATCTGGTGTGATGAAGGCACAAACAAAGAGAAAAGGCAATTGCAGTATCTTGACCAATGAAAATAGGAATGAATCGAATGATTTAAAAACCATAGCCAAGTGCTAAATTATCAAGGTAGTCATCTGGAAGTTATCCATCAAAAAATCTATTATTGCTTGTCTATAAACAATTTGATTTCCTGAGTGGATTACTGGTACTCTAGCTTCTACTAGACTACTACGACTTTGCAAACAAAACCTAAATGAATATGCATCTCAAGCTTGTAATCAAGTGTTACTTGTATTTGGCTCTCTACACCTTGAGTCATCTATGCTTACGCATCATTCTACCAACTTTCTATGGTCTTCCGTCTTTGATCAAGTCCAAATAGATTTTCTTATATAATGCTCAAAGCACATGATGTAGAGCTGGTTGATTCCTATCTGATGTCAAGTGCCCAGAAATGGAACAACAATAAGAGAGATGACGTGGTTATTGGCGATGTTCCGCACTATGATGAGTTGTGAGAGTTAAATAGTTTCGTTTAACATCACTTGGCTGGGCAAACGTACACTCCTCAGGTGCTATATCATATCTGGAAAGTTGAACAAGCGGACCATTATTGACTGAGGACAGCCTTGTAGACGGTCCCACCAGATGGAAGCATCGTCATCTGTAGTCCTTGTATGGCCTCTCGTCTTTAAGCTCCTGTATTAAATTCAAAGTGTATCAAGCATCTGGAAGGAGGCACTTCTCACTTGTCGAGAGCCTGATGTAGATAGTAAGATGTAGCAAAACTGGAAGGTGGACAATTTGCACATTAAGTGGTGGTGCAATGTGAACTAGAAAGTTTGCTATCTGATACGAAGATACTTTCTCCCATAATTCTATTGGTGCAGATGAGATCAGTGGAGATGTTGTAATTTCCTTGGAGAATCATCTCGGCATAAAAGAAGTTGGTGAAGAATGGAGGCACTCTTTCTCTGATGAAAACAGCATTTACTGAAGAGGAAGAATCTCCAAGAGAGAGTAGATCATAATCTAAAGGGACAAAAAGCGGAACAAAGAAGCCACAGTCAATATAACTAAGGCCTCCCGACCCTGAGTTCTGTGACTTTTTCTCCCCAAAAAGCTCCCATACCTGATGAGAACATAGAGGCAATAGAACAGAACTGTAGAGACAATTTGATAGAAAGGAATGGATGATATTTTGCCGGTTTAGAAATCTGCTTGCGGTTTAAGCTAAAGCTACTCAAGTTATTTCTTATAAAGATGGAAACAGCCTTCAAAAAGAGAATTCTCATAAGCACGTCTTATTTTCTTCTCAGCTCTTATCTTCAATAATGTTGAATTTAGAAATAAACAACTATTCTGATTCCAGTTGCAACCAGTTCAAAGCTTTGCTTTGATAATACTGGCACCTCTCTCATGTCGATAAATATAAGTTAACAGCCACAAACAATCTTCGCTTTTCACCAATGAATCTCAGCAGATATTTTGGTAGCAAGGCAGAATTTCAAAAAGAGGATAAGGAAAACAAAGAGAACACACAAAATTTTGGAACAGTCACAACGTGCAAGTATAAAAGAGAGTATAACTGCAATGGAGAGAGGGAGAGACCCAAAGTTCCACTCCGCACAAACGTATGGACCTATTCGGAGGTGAAGATAGAGGCCATTTGAAGCCACCAACTTTGCAAATTTGACGATATCGTATCTCCCCTCAAAATTATACTGGACGGTGAAACCATAATACAGTTATACATAGAAAGCACCAAAACCGTATCGAAGCCAATGCCCTGCAAGTAGCACATAGATGGAGTCCAGTAAAACAATCAGCAAACCTGTCCTCTAACTGGCTCATGACCATTCCAAAATGCATAGGTTTGAATTACATCAACTCCACCTTCCTTGCTCTTGGCAATCAGATCAGGCCACATCTGAAGAAGAAGAAGAAGAAGAAGTTAGGATGCATAAAAGATTGTAAACTGTACTTTTAGATTATTATTTTTTAAATATATCTATGTATCTATATTATAAGGAAGGGAAGAATTTATTGTTCTTAAAAACAATGAATTATCTCCCCACACCCCTACCCCCCCCCTCTTATTCTTGCTATAATTTCTCCATATGTATTTAATTTTAAAAAAATTAAACAAATTTCTTATTTAATTTTATTTATATACAATATGTTTTTTTAATTTTTGGTTTCGTGCCCTCGAACACGGATATTTAATTTTGGGCTTCGTGCCTTCGGGCACGGGCACACACTAGTACACTATGTTACCTGGACTCGGCTGGGAGGATCTGACACGGGTGCGGATACAAGTGTCGGATCCTCCAAAATTGTAAAAATGTACACCAAGAGAATGAGCGTTCATTTGATCTTGATCCTTGTGAATAGTGTAAAACAGCCACACCCACACCCATGTCGTGTCATATCGGACAAGTCTACTTCGGCAAAAGTGAAGGGTCCATGTAACATAGCTAGTACATATATATAGGGTCTTTTTTAGCACCTCAGTCACATTCAACTACCAGAGGCTATGATCAAAATGTTAGGTGAACCAAGTCAAAAGGACCACGATGAACAAAAGACAATATGTTCGGCATGCCTCTACCAGGTAATGATCAGTAAACACTCAGGAATCTATGCTGACATAATTCAAAATGCAAGCTTCGAGCTTCCTAATCCAATTTTCCAAAAATAAAAAAATCGTTCATCCTACAGTCATATTTTCTATTTTAGAATTCCACATGAGGTGGTAAGCTTTTCAAAAACTTAAGCTTAAATGTTTTATGAGTTTCAAGTTTCATCATTATCCCATTAAGCAATAGTATTCCAATCTTTGAAAAGAAGGGTGTGTCTAATTACTTAATTTGTTTCAATCCCTATATTGTACTCTCTACGTCCCAAAATGAGTGTTCATGTTTCATACTTGAAAACTCAACCTAAATGCGTAATCAAATGACAATTTTTAACATATAAGTATTCAAATTTTAGATTCTAAAACTTCAATCTTTCATAAGAATATTAAGTAGTGAACTAACAATAACAACTTCAAATTTGGCAACAAAAATTTATTTTTTATGAAAAATTGGTCGTATTGACTTTCAAACATGAACTATTGAGAAGGTGACAGTAATTTGATGTCCAATCTCCATCGAGTCTTTAAAATCAAAATGAATTCACACAATATGGATTTGATAAAATTGACCATCCCCCGATCGAACCAACTAATCACAAATCCTATTAATCACAGAATAAAAAACAGTCAAATAAACTGTGATACACAATTAGCTGGGTATAATTCTATTTCTATTCATATAGCAGATACATGAAAAATCAAGTAGAAAATTGAAATTGAAGAACATTTAAAGTTGAAGAACATCAAGTACTGCCACTCCTGTAGAAAATTGAAATTGAAGAACATTTAAAGTTGAAGAACATCAAGTACTACCTCAGGAGTGGCTCTAGGATAGTGAATACCGCCGGAAATGAGCATTCGTCGCTGTCCCTCAATAATAAGTGCTCTGTGATCGTAGCTGACATTGAATGGTTTAAAGTACTCGCCGGCGACGACAGTCAGGTATACTGTCAGCCATTGGAATAAAGCAATTCGAGTTCTGAAAAACCCCATTTTACCTAAGTGAGAGAGATGAGTTCACAGAGGCAGAAGCATTAATGGTAGTAAGAACTAAGAAAAAAATATGCAACTGTGTGTGTTGGCCTGTTGGGGTAGGGTGCCCAGTGCTAACTAGAGTTTAGGGGAAAAGGTGTCAATGGTGGTAGAAGGGGAAGGGGGTGGTGCAACGTCATTAACAATGGTAAACTTTGAAGGAAAGTTATTATTATTAGGGAAATATTAAAGTTTTTAATATTTAGTACCGAAGTATTTTTTTATTATTCGATGTCATCGAATTTTCATTTTTCTGTTTAAATATCATTCCGTTATATTTTGCCGTGAAGACGTCGTTAAGTTACTTATTTTAAAGGGTAAATGGTCCATCATATCAAAATTATGATTTTAAAGTAGAAAAGGGTATCGTGAAACTTTCAAAACTTAAAGATTATGTTTGTAATAATTAATAAATAATAATAAATATGTTAGATGATTTTTAGATTTATATGTTAATGTTATTAATGAACATTCCCATTAATATATAGTTTGACAAATTAGAAAACCAAGGACTACAACTTTGGTTTTATGGGTTTCATGAATTTTCCAAAAGTTCTGATATGGGTTTCATGGCCAGATCCTTCAATTGGTCGTTCGTAAATCTGGTTTGAAACCCAGATGTGGCACCGATCCTGTTGATGGAATCCTTCCATGGCATTCGATCTTCCAGATCTTATCATTCAATGCTAGAATTTATATTTTTTCTCTGTTAATTAATCACAAACAAAAATCAATAACTCATCTCAAGCAAAAATCACAAACTCATATCAAGCAAATTCAGCAAACCCACACACTATTTCAACAAACCCAAATCCATCCATTTGAGGAACGAGGGTACGAGAATGGGAAATAAACAACTCAGAAAAATAAAACCCAGATTTTCGATTCCAAATCCAATGAAGGAATACATTCGGCGATTTTTGATTTCAATAAACCCAAACCCAGAAAGATTTCGTCGGAGCTGTACATTCATGGATGATGAAAAAGAAGCAACAGCAACAGTGATGGATACACAAACCGAAACCCAACAAAAGCCATGGATCGAAAACCCATCTGGGTTTCTACAAAATTGAATTGCGTTTCTACAAGAACAATGCCCAAGGACGATGTCGGTGGCGCTACCGGAAGCTTTGCATTTGACGTTCGAAGCTGGTGGTGCTGTGGATGTTGATTTAGCTAGCAATTTCATTTGTAACACGGTAAAGCAGGGAAGAGGATCAGGTTGTGGGGAATTTCTTTTGAACAATATTTCAGTTGAAGAATACACACTGATTTTTAAATTTGGCTCAAGCTTAGCATCGAATTAGGTATTATTTTAATCTTATAATTAAAATGCTTTAATTGAATTAGGTATTATTTTAATCTTATAATTAAAATGCTTTAATGAACTTTAAACATTGAATTATAAATTATTATTTTAAATTTAAGTATTAATTTACTTTAAAAAATTAATTGAATTTCGTTGTAAAATCTTTAATTATATTTGGCTCATTTAGTTTACCTAGATAGAAAAATATAACTTTTATCCTTTAAAAGTTTCACAATACACCCTCTTGTTTTAAAATTATAATTTTAATATGATTGACCATTTTACCCTTCAAAATAAGTGACTTAACGACCTCTTAACGGAAAAATGTAACGGAATGGCCTTTCAACAGAAAAATGAAAGTTCGACGACATTGAATAATAAAAAAAAACTTCGGTGACTAAATGTGAAAAATCGATATAGTTGAGTGATTTTTGTTGCACTTTTCCCTTATTATTATTATGGGGCTTAATTGTATTTTAGTCCCTAATGTTTATGTGAGTTCGTAAAATAGGTTTTTTGGTTTCAAAAATTGTCAGTTAGGTTGTATGTTTATTATTTTTTTTTGGTGCAAAAGTAAATTATTTTGACGAAAAACGTCAAAAATAACGAAAGTGGACTTAAGTGCAAAATAAGTAAGTTAATCAAGAATATTTTTATATTTTTCTACCTAAATAAACTAAGGGGGTAAATAAAATTAATTAAAGATTATAATTTAGGAGGAAGAAGATGTTTTAAAGATTACAGTGGACTGGGGGCAAACTCACATCTTCTGCCGACGTGCTCTCTTTCTCTCTCTCTCCAAACAATTCTGAAAGCAAAATCCTTTCGCTCTCATCATCGCCGTCCTCTCCGTCGACCACCGGTTCATGCATGCCTTGTTCCCAAATCTGATTTTTGGGAGAAGGAGAGAGTTGGGATTGCTTGAGGTTTTCAGGACAGAAATTAGGGTTATTGATGTAAGGGTCATTTGCATCAACGTCACGAAGACTTGAAGATTCAGCAGGTTTGAGGTCTGCATATGGTGACTGTAATACCCCGCAAGTTAATCGATCGAATTGTGCATTCATCTTGTATTGTGCATTTGCATTTTAAATGTTAGTTAATTTTCATATATTTTTAAGTGAGCGTAATTAATTTACTTGGGTATTGTGTTGCCATGATTGTGCATGCTCTCATCGTATTATGCCATTTTAAAATAAATTAGTTAGATAAAATAAATAACATAAAATTTCCTAAACTATCCTAGCTATTAAAATATAATTAATTGAATAAATTTTGGTGTAGTCCTTGATAGGAGTTTATTTAAATTTATGATTTAGCTGAACTTAAAAATTTTTTTAGAAAACAAATATAAACAAGAAAAAAAGGAAAAAAGGAAAAAAGGAAAAGGAAAAAGAAAAGAAAAAGAAAAAGAAAAGAGAACATATAAGGACATGGTGGGTAATTGTGAATAGATCCTTGTAAAATTGGAAAGTAGAGGGGTACCATTAATCCTTTCCCCATTTGTCCAGGTAAGCTGCTACTTCAGTAGCATAGTCTTAACCTCTATCTTCTACCTGAAAGTAATAGAGAGAGAGAGAGAGAGAGAAGAAAAGGAACAAGATTGAGGGAGAAACAAGAACGAAGAACATACAAGGGAAGGGAAGGAAATCGGAAGAGGACAACAGTAGGTAAGTTTCTTGGTTATAAATTACAACTAATTGAATTCCTAAGTGAGTTATGTTAAGTAAAAGCTTGTGAAATTTTGAGTTTATGCAACTAGGTTTGTAATTGTGTTTGTGTATAAACTTTGTTAATACTACGTGAAGAATAATTGATGCTGGATTGAATGATTGATAGCTAAACAAGACAATAGCAATCAATCATGGCACTTTAAGTACCCAATTTTGGGATTTTCAAAATAAACCAATTCTATTTCCTTTTTAGCTATAGATATTGGTGTGATGGAATATTACTATACTGCTGGGTACAGTTGGGTTAGCTATTGCTGCTACTACCTCTTGTGATTCTTAATGAGTGAGTGAACTTTAGTGTTATGGTAGAACAGGTAGTCCAGCCATGGTTATTTTGGTGTGGGCAAGTGACTGTAAGTGTATATGTATGTAGTTGGGTTCACATGTTTTGCAAAGGTGTTGTGTTGGTAACTGAACTCTTAATACAAGTAGTATGTGTATGTGTTCTTGCTGTTGCGTTTCTATCATGGTATGAGTGGTATTACTAGGAGTTACTTTTCCCAAATGCTGAAACAAAGGACCAGTTAGTTTCTATAATTTTTGGACAGCTTTTGAATTCCAATTTGGTGAACTTTGATGACTCGTAACTTGCTCAATATAAATCGAAATCAAACGATTCTTGAGTCTAACTTAACTAATTTTTCAAGATCTTTGAAGTGAACTGATTTATTGTAGTTAAATCTGCATAGATTTTGCCCAGAATCTCTATTTTAATAGCAGTGCAGAATTATGGAGTTTAAAATCAAAATTAACAAGAAAAGTTCGTATCTAATTCATCCCTACTCGGATTTGAATGATTCTTGAGGCTAAATTGTATAACTTTTCGAATGCTACATGATGATGATGTTTATAGAATCAATAACTATGCATAAATGGAAGTAGAACAGTAGTTTTAAAAGCTGTTCATATGGAATAGCATAGTGTAATCTTTGCATATTTAGTTAACTTGATTCTTATACTTTTGTGTTGTTTTATATGTTAGATTAAAGTGTGTAACTAAGGTTGGTTGTCCTTTTGGAGCTAAGGTAAGGGTTCTTGTTAATCTAGAAACCTTGCTTTGTCTTGTTGATCGAAAACATGGGTCTTGAACCGTCTATCTATTGTTAATGTTCCATAGTTCAATTCATTGAGCTTTATTGTTCCTTATAGGTACTCTATCATGAACACTTTGAGTTTATTGATTGAATTCCTCGTAAAATAGAGGAACCCAACACCGGTTGTTGTATTGATATTGTGGCTCATAGTCTAAGTGTCATATGCAGTGATACTTTGATGATTGAGTCCAATTGACTATTGAATAGACATTTGGCCAACTCTAAAGTGTCATGGATTTGTTATCGTTATCCATTGTTATCATTTGTTTCTCTTCCATTCTGAGATTGGATGTATTGATCTTCATGTCATCG
>JAOTQG010180942.1:5976-16915 GCA_025631175.1 Iris virginica | reverse complement strand
CGCTCGGGCGCGCGCCCGCCTTGCGCCTTGCGCCTAGGCTCCGGGCACACCTTTTGCGCCTTGGTGCGCCTTGGGTTCTTAATAACTATGAGTCATACAGAAATAAACGAAATCTTTAGACTTAACTTCTCTGTTAGCTCATTTATTACAGCTGTGGTGAAATAAAATTTCCAAACCCAAATTTTCCGGATCTGGGACCATTTTTTCCAAAGTAAAAGGTTACGAGAGGTTCAATAACTTATCTAACCATCCAGATGTTAGTTTATATAATATAACTTATAAATAATTATCACACTACATATATATAATATCTCATTTTAGGGATTTCCATTTTAATAGCATGCAGCACCAGTCTCTACACTCCATCCCTCTCTCTGCAGCAAAAATGACAGCATTCAGCAATTGAGTATCCCCTAGAGAGAATGAGATTCTCCCTACCTCCAGCTTCCAAAATTAAATTGCTGAGGTACTCTTGCTAACTTTAACCAAACTGTATCAAATGTAGACAATTTAGGATCCAACAGGGTCTTTAAATTTTTTTCAAGTGAAGCAGAGTGACCTCGTACAAGCACAGGGATGACAACTGGGGGGGAGAGAGAGAGAGAGAGAGAGAGAGAGAGAGAGAGAGAGAGAGAGAGAGAGAGATTTGTTTTGGCAGGTTTAGGCCTAGGGGTTTTCTAATCAAGGCAGGTTTTGGAAGGGATGGATTCAACCCAAACCTGATCATCCCTAGTTTAATTTCCTGATATAAACTATAATCAAATTAGAATGCATTGTCTACCTGTACTCAGGTGCCGAAGCTTGATTTGATCGGTGAGTTCGTCCAAATTGTTGAATTGCTCGGTCAGCACTCCAGGGTAATTCTAGTGTTAAATGAACCCTTCTCCTCTGGTAAAAATAAGTTGATTTGCAGATACTGAGCAGGTTAAACAAAGATACAGTACTAGCAAGAAGCTGATATATAAGATCCTATTTAACATTTATGCAATGGCACTGGTACACACAGCAGTTGTAGAATAAATTAGATTGGACAGCTCACTGTTAGGACAATATCACACGTTACCTGATTCAATGCCCTTCTATCCGCCTGCAAAGAGACACCTGCTGATCCAGCTTCTGATATGATAGCAATCATCTTTTTACCATCCATGAACAGCTGCTTCTCATGCATATTGACCATTTCCATAGTAACATCCTTTCTAAGATAGCAAAAAGCATGCATGAGCCACCATGGCATGGATCAAATACTTCACGAGCAAAACCAAATATAAACTCACGTGTTTCGTGCCTGATAAGTGACACCTTTTCCACCAGAGGCCCTAACAAGCATCCCACGCCTCCCTGTTATTTCTGCAACACTATCAGGGCCTCCAAGCTGCATTCACATTGCTAGTCATCAATAATAAACAAGCAAAGAGGAAAATGGTACAACAAGCCTATTTAGGGTGAAAAATATAATCAGATATGCATCAAGATAGATAGATGAATAGATAAACATATATGCAGAAAAAGAGTCCAAAACTACCTGATCGATAATATCATCCAAGGGATTGTTTGGAAGATCCAAGGAACGAATAATTTCCAAAATCTTGGTCTTCCGCTCTATTGCTCCATCATACCTAACCTCATGTCCATGATTGTTAGAACTGTTGATGAAATTGACACAGCACAACAAACTGTGTCCCGACTACAAGGTTGGTACGTGAACTATGTTCTACCAATCAAGCTCAAAATATATATATATATATATATATAAACGAGGGATGTAAAAGCAATGGAAGATCAACTGATAACCGCTGCTATATCACCATACCTTCGCAGTAACTCTGCTATATAGGCATGTTTTGCTTGGAGATATTCCTCTGTTTTCTCCTTGCATGAATGACATGACCAATCAGCAGAGACTGCATCTGACACGGGTGGGACTACGCAAGTCAAATGGACAAGTTGATGGCAACAGGAGCACTGAAGTAATTTTTTTCTTTCCTACATGAAACGATGCAAATTATACCAAAAAATTATGGGGTGAAAACCAGGTAAATGCGTAAAACTAAAAAGAGAAAGAAACTTACTGCTTCTGAATTGCAAATATTACAAATCTGAAATTCATCATCCGATTCAGTAGATTCATGACCAGAATCAGCTACATCAATTGAACAGAATTACATATGAGAGCATACGACCAAGAAATCATCATACTTTGATACTGACGCAACTTAATAAACAAGAGAAACCATCAGCATGGACCATCGCTATGGCATCAGTTCATCCAGTTAAACAGTTGAGCTAGTGACCCGCTAAGGAGAAGCCAAAAGTGTCGTAGTAGAAAACCATAAAAACAACAAATTCACTTGAGACCAGGTGAAATTTATTTTTCAAGAAATCTGTTGTGAACTTTTCACATTTCTAGTAACCAGGAAAGTCAACAAGAATGAGACATGATTTACAAACAATATTCGTGCAAGTCATTCTCCATTCCCTAAGGGTACGACTTGACTAACACCATTCCAATCCGCCACACCTCGCACCATCATAGGATGCCAACAAGAATAATGCCGGAATTACTATGGTACAGGACCATTATTGATGTTTGTTGGAGTTGCAGGAAGGTAGCCAGAATTCACGTGAAGGTTGGTGTACTGGTTTGGTAGGCCCATAGCTCTCCGTCACATTATTTCATCATGCAAAAAAATGATTTTGTAATTTTTCAAATTTGGGGCAAAAACTTTCACAAACAACACCCGGGACTATCATTTACCATTTTCCAGAGAAACCATTTTCAAGTGCAATTATTCAACATTAAAATAAAAGATGGAGCATAGGTCCAAGTGGTTAGCTAAGGAGTGATTCCTCCAATCCTCCATTATTTGTAATTCGCTGTTGTAGAGGTAGAATGAGTAAAAAGCATCAATTTCTTTTTTATATGTATTTTTGAAAGAGACAAACTTTTCTTAGATGAAGAGAGAAGGATACGAAAAACAGCGAACAAACCATCTGCTGATCTGAGAAAGGAAAAATAAAAAGACTGGAACGGAGAGCAAAAATACGGGGAACTAATTCAGAGCATCCTTCCAATCCCTCACAAGACCGGCTATGAGCACTCCTCTAAAGACCCAAAAGTTGAAGCCAGCATGAAGTGAAAATAAATGATCTTCCCTACCAAAGATGTATGGTCAACAACTGATCTCGGAAGATGGGCAAGTTCCTCACGTTACATATGCCCCACAGCCACAACACACTAAGCACAGCACAATGCCACAAAATTTGAACATCCGAGCTGCCCCAAAAAACCATACATTACCACGAATAAGGCCTTCACCAAGCTCCAATTTGTTAGCATCCCCGAGATAGCAGGGATCATTTGCTGTACTCTTGTGGCTTCTCAGCAGTTTTCAGGAGAGATTGATGCACCATTGGATTCATGAAGCCCATAGAGGGGAATTTAGTGCTATCTTCATGGGAAAAAAAGACTCAAGAAACATCCAGAGATGCCAAAATAATAAGCAGCAGGACCTTAAAGGGAATGAAGAAGCAATCCATCTAAAGATTAAACGATGGAAGAAAGTCCCCGTGTCTTTTAGTAATTGGGAAGTGAGTACGTAGTGGGGTTTAAGCGGATTTATATTTTTTTGATTGGTTTTCCTTTGCTTTTTTTTCGGTTGATATTGTGAGATCTTGTTCCAGCAAATGAAAATTCCATATAGTGAAGGTTTGTGAAGCTTGTAAGAAGCCTGACAGCATAATAATCAAATATGATAACAAAATAGATCATTCAAAACAGTAAGTATGAAATAGGACGATTCCAAAAAGTATCTATTACAAAACATTAATGCTCTTGAAGACGAAATGGGCAGCTTAAATATATAAAGTTGGCTTCAAGACCTTACTTTCAGATTCTTCATCACTTTCATCATCACTTGCAGGTTTCCATCTGGCAGCTTTTCGTACCCTCCCTTTGAACGAAACACCAGGCGTTGCTGAATGCCGCTTTCGCTGAAGCTCTTTCACACTATCCTCTCCTATCATGAATAAAGATCATTGGTGACAGGAAAGGGGAAGCAATAAAGCAACACATTATCCATTCCACATGCATACCAGGGAGTGGTTCCGGCTTTTCAGGCAAAGGATAGTTTTCTTCTACAAATTTTAACAACAGCTCACGAGGTCCAGAAATAAAATCCTCAAGTTCGAGACCCTATCAAAAGTAAATTACACAAGAAAGAAAATAATCAGAAAACAAAAAATGCTCTGAATGTGAACAAGCTCATGGTGACAGAATTCAAGTTTCAGCTGTGAGGCATTTTCAAGTCATCGAGTACTCAAGAGAATTAATCTATAAGCATACATCCTTATACTCCCTCCATCCCAAAAAGATAGCCCCATTGTACATTTCAAACAAACAAAAAAGGAAAGTGGGACTATCCTTTTGCTGTGGAGGGAGTATTAAGCACAGAGTACCAATGCTCCGCAGAATAAACAGACAGATGCTCACATATTTTGTCACAGCTTCCTCGGTTCGTGCCTCCCCAGTACTCTGAAGACCAATGACCACACACTTGTTCTCCATCAATGCTTGCTTAGAAAGTCTTACTACAGCAGGAACCTTAGCTGACATGCAGACGTATCTGAAGAAACGCTAAATAGAACAGAAGCAATAAAAAGAGGAAATAATCAAAAACACAACAGCAACAACAAAACAAAGATACACACAAACACATACAAGTAAAATATCCATATATATGTGTTCAAATCATCATTTAATAAGTAACAAGTCTATAGCATTTTCATTTATATACTTATCTTCTATATATTGAACTTCTGTCGGTCAAATATAAGAGCAAATACAATTTGATTTTAACTTCTCAAGAAATCAATCTTCATTCTGTTTTATATTTGTTACAGTTACTTTCAGATGGAAGTTACTGGAATAAGTCAAACTACATTAACTCTTTGACCTTAGAAATGTTTATCTTGATTCTTTTAACATTCTTGACTATGGTGAGTGCTGGAGCATATCAGGAACAATAAAGGATAAAGTTCCTGGAATATGAATGGGTGGTGGTGCAAGGTGAATTTCATTGATACTTCTATGCCTGTACACAGCACTACCTCAACCAATTACAAAATTGACAATTTTAGAACCATGATTCGAGCATTCAACTGATTTAAACATCAAAATACAAACCTGGTGGCTTGCCCAGTATAACCTCCACAACTGACTAGAACTAGGCTTCTCATTAGCGAGAAAAGCACTTGCAGATAGCAATTCTACCCTCAGCTCCGCCCAAAATTCTGCAGCCTTCTTGTACGAATCCTGAAATGAATCCACATCAGATGAAAATAACAGATGATACACGCATTTCACATAAAATCAAATAGTCAATTTCTTTATCCTACATGTAGAACAAGAAAACTACACATTACCATCATTTTAGCTTCCAGAGGAACTTCAACAACTTCAAATTCTGCTCCTTTGTAGCTCAGAGTTCGACAAACATACATTCCCCTGCAGTAAGTGAAGTAACAGTTCCTAGATAATTATCTTCAAATACAAACAGGCTGAAGCAAAAGGTCCTGAAGACAACCTTGCTTTCATGTCCATAGCAACAAGTTCCAGTGCTCCAACACCCCCTTTATCTAGAGCACCTACAGACAATAGATAAATATTAAACAGAAGCATATCTTCTTGTACATGAGAGACCAAGGGAGAAAACCTAGAGACGCAGGGGAGAGGCAATAGCAGCAAATACTAGTATGAGGAATATTTGCTCCTTTGGCATGATAACTATCATTGAAATTCTTATACAGAAACTAACTGTTTTTGAAGGCAAACAAATATTGAATTATAAAAAATACTACTCCCTCCATCCCAAAATGGGTATCTATTTTTCAACAACTTTTGCAACAAAATGAGTGTTCATTTCCTAATGAGTTACTAAGTCACCTTGCCACAGTCATACCACTAAGAGTGATTTATGTAGCATGAACAAGTGCCAATCATATTGCTCGAGTCAACTTTCTTAATTTTCATGAAAAACTCAGTTTTTGGGATGAGGGAGTACTACTTTTGTAGTGCAAGACTGGAATACACTTTGTATCAATAGGAACAAGAAAGGTTTCAAAAGCTATTTTTGTCAATATTTTAAGAGTTTGATATTTCGATAATTTTATATTTTCAACATTTGGTTAGCCTTTCATTTTCATAACCAAATTAGGGTTTGCATACATCACCATCGCGAGCTCGCCAATTCCTAATTAAATGTGAGGATTCAGCATCTAATATTTTCCACAATATCAGCTAGGAGAAACGTTGGTTTGGATGGTGTCGCTAAAATACCCAGCTAATGCTACTGCTAAAATATAACGACGAGTTGACAACTAATCCCCTACGCTTCATGCGCTGATGATCCAAATTAACAGCAATCTGGATGGGACTCTTGTCATCATAGCCTAAACAAAGAAGATATAGAAATAAAACAACCATCTTGAACAAAAACTAACGAGAGCTAGACCATCTCAGCAACAGCACGAGCCATACTGTGCCATGTCTCAGCGGTGGACCTAGAGGTGGTGGTCGCAAACAAATCCTCACTGGGAGAACCATAGAAATTGTTCTTGGCATCCATCTGGGAAAGAAGCAAAGTAGCATCAACAGTAATGAGTGTATGGATGATTTGTCATCGTGACTAAAAGGAGCAATAGTCTCCTCCTTACAAAATCCTACTCCAGACTTAGTTTTCGTTTTTTATCACAAAAGGCATCACTTAGATTCAACAAGAAGAGATTACAAAGTGATGTACAAGAGATCCATCGGACCGAAAGAGCAAAACAATTACAAAACTAAAACTAAAAAAACGGAGAGGTGTTCAGTCATGTCAATTAACAGAGATCAGAACTCCCAGGAAAGAAAACATGGCCAACACTCATAGAGAGGTCATGCAACCATTCTCTTCCAGAAAGGAGTCAACAATAGGGACGATGATTAAAGATCACGGAGTTCCGTTCCTTCCATAAGAACCACAGTTTCACAATACCACAAACACTCCACATTATAGAACCATCAGAGTAAATTACTGACCTAACAATTCCGTTGCAGCATCAAAATGCGGCCAAACGAATTGTTAAATTCTGGGGTTCAATCCCAAAATCAGTTGGCAGTGACAGGAGTAGCCGAGGATCTTTATTAATTGCTTGCAAAGTTTGTGAATACACAATGCGGGTTTTGGTCTCAATACGCCCCCTCGATCCTCACAAGTCGCCGGAATTGAAGCTTACTACGTGAACTCTTTGGTCTCCTTCGGGTGGCGCTGAGGAAGAACGTTGTAGGTCGTTGGACTCGCACGCGTACTATTTTTTTGGGACGGACAAATAAAGAAAGATGGACTAGTTTTATGGGAAGGAGGGAGTAGAAGATAGTAAGCCACAATATTCATTTCAGCATATCATATGTACTTTCAGTTCAACGAGCCCTAAAAGCATTCACAAATAGAACTATTTGTCAAGTTTCTCAAGCATTTGGAAATAGTCAGGTGAAGATAAAGCTTAGTAACTGAAAGGCAGGCCAAAATTTTGACAGGAAATAACTCCATGATTGTCACATCTAAATCTATATAATTCTTTAGCATTTTACATGCTGATTCCATACTCCATTTATTTGCAAAAGAACATGAGGCTGTCTCCCAACACAACAACAAAAAACTAAAGCAGGTTTGTTTCATCAGAAATACACCCACAGCACAACACAGAACCTTGGCAAAAAAATAAAAATAAAACACAAGCGCACACTCAAAAATCAGAAGTTACTAAAACCACATTACTTCCAGGCTACAGCATTCCCACCTAAGAAATCACGGAAATTCTCGAAGGAAGTTCCACTTCCCCAAAGACCCAGCCGAACCATATAACCCAAGTTTCGTGGTTCTGAGGCACCAGTTGCGGAGCAGTAAATAACACGAGCTTCGGGAAGTCGAGCCTGTCGTACAACAAGAAGGGAAAAATCAGAATTTCAAGCAAGAGTTAAAGTCTCACAATTTGCCAGCCAGAAACAAGAAGGGAAAAATCAGGATCTAGGATGTATACGATTGGTAGTATTTTCATGAGCATGCATGTGTCATCTGGACAGAACGGAGCCCGTTGAAATCAGACTATGGAAAGTTTAGCAGGCAGATGACAAGTTTTCAGGATTCACTGTGGACAACTAACCTGAATTTCAAGAACTGCTTCGCCCGTTCGTGTTGGTTGCCCTCCAGTTTCAGGAACCAAATTTTTGGCCTTGTGACACTACAATGAAGGATCAATAATACAGGCAGACCTTTAAGGGCATCAATCATCATTTTTCTAGTGTGTGCATTGTTGGGGGGGTGGGGGTAGTGCTCATGGTGGGGAGGAAGGGGACTTCAATTATTCATGAAATACCAACACTAACACTTAGATTTGCGTATACATATTGTGCCAATCCATTTCTAGCAAAAGGGATAACATGTGGTACCTCATCAAATACAATAAGACCATCATATTCAGGTCCACACCATTGCACAAGCTGCTGCAACCGCGAACGACCTTTCTCAGAGGAGGCTATAAGGCTGCTGTATGTCAAGAAAATAACTCCCTCCCTTATACCAACAGACTTGGAATCGAGCTTAGAATATGGGAGCTTGTTCAAAGCATGCACTACAAACAAACATAAGTATTAAAACCCGACCACTTCGCGCTGGGTAAAGTGAAAGAACACAAACTCTCTCAGAATCTCCCAGAGTATAAGGAATAAGGCTCTCCAATAAATTTACAAGCTAATAATTGCTCAAGAATGATAACAAACCACGACACAGGCTCTATGTATAGTTGGGCCAAAGGTATGCCATATCTTCATCCTATACTTCATCCCATTTTATATGTTTTAGGTATATCCTAATTTCGTTGCTTCCCCATACCTTCGACCTTTCAATGAAAGTGCCTCAATAGTTATTATGTGCAAGTATTCACCTCTTTGTGCACAGTACTCTTTTAGTAACTTTATGAAAGGAAGAAGCTTGAGTAATAGAGAAGAACTTTTCACAAGCAGCTTTAAACTTGTCCACCAGAAAGTAGATCGGAAAAATATGGAATGAGAAAAACACAAAAAAATGAATGTATATGTATAGAGAGAGAGAGAGAGAGAGAGAGAGAGAGAGAGCTCCAATCCCGGAAGTTACCCGTTTTGTATGCTAGAAGGCACCCATGGCAGACAGACATTAGAAGCTGGTAAGAAAACCCTACATCTCAGTAAAGACAATGATGTAGATCAATCAATGGAAGATCCTCTTATGTCTTCTGGTCCATTGGCACCAAACATCCAGGACACAAGAAAATAGGAATGACTAGAATACTGCATTTTTGCTTAAGCATCAGGTCTTCACTTTTGCAAAAGAGCATGTCATGACCGAGTCTGGGAATAAAGGAACAAACAAAAAGGCACCTCCGCTTTCCCAACAAAAGAAATTACGGAAAAGAGATGGATTAAAAGAGTGAAGAAATGAATTTTTTACACGTTAACCAGTAGAGCCTATAGGCCCCACCAACCCCATGACCTGAGAAGACTGAACAAGGATAGTAAATGAAGAAACAAACAGTTTCCACAGCAACCAGAATTAGACATAGTTATAGCGCTTTATCTGGCCATTTTATTTTCAGCATTACTGTAGTTTTTTCGTTAGAGATAAGGCTATATCAAGAGAGTCTCTTGATAGTCCCCCTCATTTTGTTTTTTCTTGAAATAATAAATCTTTAATTTAAAAAAAATAATAATAATAAGATTCACGGGTAGAAATAAGACATTATTTAAGGTGAAAAAACTATGAAAAGAGGAACCAGGGATGGTTGCTCTAGTATGATGTAATTTTATTCAAAAAGAGAGGTTCAACGTAATTAAAGAGAAGGAAGAACAAAGACACAAATGAAATGTCAAATGCACTATAACAGTGCTCGTCCAACAATCATATAAACATCTACCTTCAAGACACGTTGCACCCACATCATCCAGATCCCGTCTTGAATCAAACTTCAAGTCTGATCCGACAGAAACCCATCTGTGCGTGATTAGAATGAAGAAAAATATATAAAATGTAAAAATTGTCTAGCAGCAGACCAGTGATCAGAATCCACCAATTTATAATCAAAACAACAACAAAAAGTATGAGGGGTAGACAGAATCATCAGCTGCATGGACAAACAAAAATTGCATCAGCCAAAAACTCACAGTGCTTTCTTCCTTCCATGTTGCCAGTTTTCCCATATTAATCCAGCAATTGTTCGTCCTTTTCCAACACCAGCTCCATCTCCAATAAAAAATCCAGCCCGGGCACCGTTTGGAAGGTGATGAAGATGTCTCTGTGAAGAAAAGCACATTAGACTGCATATCGTGCATACTGAGACAGAGAGGCTGTTAATTTAGCTACAAAATCAACCTGGCAGGCATAAACCAGTGTCTCTATCTGTAAGCATGACAATGCTTTTGAACATTCCAGTTCGTCCTTAGTCTTGAGATCATATGTAGGTTCTGGTGGCTGCACAGCAGATAATGAAGAGGTTTCCACTATAGGGTCTGGATGCGGAGGACCAATAGATACTTTGGGAGGGCGCTGTGATAAGAAGAAAAAAACGAGACCATCTAGAGAAATTTGAAAAGCAAAAGATTTTTGAGCCTTATGCTTAATTAAACCAGCAAAAACGTAGCTGGCCAGACTCGAGACGAAAAAAAGACTTACATAATCTGTAAACGTTTCTCCCACTGTACCGCCTCCATCTTCTTCTCTCTCAACTTCAATTGCAACCTGGAAGATTTGGTACATGAACTCAACTCAGCCTTGGTTCGAATCACTTGCAGGTTTGGTACACGAAAGAGGGAGAAACATAATGATGATAATAATGATGGTAATAATAATAATAATAATAATAATAATAA
>JAOTQG010180831.1:0-16923 GCA_025631175.1 Iris virginica | reverse complement strand
AATTAAAATTTAATTGTGTAACATTTAATTACATTTAGCCCCTTTAGTTTACCTAATTAGAAAAAGATGAAAACATCTATGAAAAAAATAATTTCATGCGTGTTAGTCCTTGTCGTTAGTTTTTTTGACAATTTCTGTCAAAAATGGCTTATTTCACAATAAAAAAATTACTTTAAAAATTAAACCGCAATAAATCAGACATGAGGATCCTTTTGTCCTTTTCATAAAAACGTTGGGGCCTAAATGCAAAAATCCCTTTTTCTGAAAAAAATCTTTACTTAAACAACCCAAAAGCTTAGGTGAGACCGTGAGAGTGAGTGTGTGTCAGTGTGTGTCAAAGTGGGTGGAGAGAGAGAGAGAGAGAGAGAGAGAGAGAGAGAGAGAGAGAGAGAGAGAAAGGGAAAGCGAAAGCGAACAAAAACGCTCACATGACAGTGAAGCGCGAGGAGCAACACAGCACTGACAGCAAGCTATAGCTCGCTCTAGGATTACGGCATACGAGGGGAGAGAGAAAAGGCAAGCTCACATTACACACACTCACTCAGTCACTTGTATGCATATATATAATAATTACATAGATAGAGTGGAAGCACCTCCGTCACAGACGACCGTTGCCGGAGGCGCAGGTATAATTCCGTCCGAGAATCAACGCCGCCATCAGATCCACCCGGTTTCACCGCTGAAAACGATTGAACGACAGTGATAGAAAGCGAAATTAAGCTTTCGAATCGGTAGCAAATTGAGGTTGTGACGTCACGCCAGTAAGTAATTCTGCGGACAATTCGTTCGGTTCCGGCTCTTGTTCGCCCGTCACTCGGGCGTGTGGACTCGGCGATCCAAACGAGTCACGGAGATTTTGTACGATTCACTATCATCCGATTATTTCAGGTAATCGACACGTGTTTGCTCATTCGTGATTGTTTCTTCTTCGGCTTAGTAATGTACGAGTCTAGTTGCAAAATGAAAGTGTTTGAATTCTTGTAATTTTCAAGTTTTAATGCCAATCGCTTTGAATTGATGTCCTTATGATTGAATTGTGCGATTTATTTTGCAGAGGTTGGTGTTTAAAGCCCAACAATGGCGCAGAGTAACTGGGAAGCTGATAAAATGTATGAACTCCTCATGCTCTTTCTCTCTGTTTTAAATTCATTTTTGATTTCCGCTCATGTTGCATTTTTCCAGGCCTTTTAAAAGTTGTTGATTAAGAGAGGGAGGTTAAAGGGAGATACTATAGAATTCGTAACCCATGTTGTTCAGGGTTTTATTTGAACAGTTTACGCTCCCCAGGCCCAATAATATAGAAGTAGTAGTAAAACAAGCATGTTTTAATTTATCAGTTATGAAACATTAATTTAAAGTTATTAAATTCAAATGTCACTATCTAATTATCACGGGTAATATTAGTTAATAAAGTAGCAGTATTAATTATTCACTCCCTTCCATGCAAAGAGTCAATTTCGGTCAATTCGATTAAATGTTGCCTGAAGAGTTGTATAAATTTGTTCATTCCTACAGCATTCTTAAAATAGGAATCATAGTATTTTAACAATTTGAACTGTTTTAGCTAAAGCAAGAAAAGTATGTTGTGTTTTGATTTTGTCCCACATTGAGTTGTAAAAGAGGAGAAGTGAACTCTTTGGCTGGAGAGAAAAAAATGTAATTATGTTCGTTTAAAAGTATCTTCTAAAAAGAAAAATAAATAAGAGAAGAGTAGGGAAGTGGATGGAAACACTAAATTCAAGGGGGTCTAGTTGCCCCTTTAGGTTGTAATATGTAGCTTAACCACTGCCAAAATTAAACTGAACTCTGATTTTCGTCAATGCACATCTTTGTTTGTGGGCAAACATAGATTATAGACTTGTATTTAAACTTACAAAGTTTTTTGTATCTTCATAAGCTGCACAACAAGTTAATAACTGCAAACTAATTTTTACTTTTATTGCTTCTATTTGCTAGGCTTGACGTTTACATTCACGACTATTTGTTGAAAAGAAAACTGCACAACTCTGCAAAAGCTTTCATGTCTGAAGGGAAAGTTGCTACAGACCCTGTAGGTATGTGTCACTGTCCTCAATTCTTAACGTTTTATTTAGCGTAACATTGTGCCAAACTGTCCATGAGTGTCATAGCAGGACTTGGATTTTCATTATGTAAGTGGATGGTTCTTGAAAGATTATGGTCATGGCATGAAGGACGTAGATTACTTGACATGAATATCAGGGTCAAATTAAATATTCTGGCCATAATGATGTGATTCTGTACGCATTATAGTGCAATTTTTAAATATACGCCATTCAGCATGTTTTATGTTCTGTACTTGTAATTTGTTAATTTCTATATACTTGCATTCTCTTTTGATTCATTGGTTCATCCTTCCACTTTTGTTAGTTTAAGTTTGGATATTCCTCCTTTCCTATTTAAAGGAAACACGGTAAACTGAATATAGGGCTTATTCAGTTTACAAGGTTTGAGTAGCAGGGTGCTGGCTCCGGTCTTACTTTGTTTGGAGCTTTAACATTAACATGGTTTGGGCAGGGGTCATGATTGCAAATCCATGCATAACATGGTTTTCCTTCCGTATATGTGTGTTACATTAAAAGACTTTTTATAAGAAAAAAGGTTGATGCAGTTTAGGTCCTGTCTGTTCACGTATGAAAAGTTCACTTCTGAAGAGATGGCTTCTATTGACAAAACAAATTTTTCATTAGAAGTTGTCAGGTAAATGCTTGAACCTTGTTTCTTACAAGACGAAGAAAAAATCTGGTGTTCGAATATTCTTTGGATGATCAGGACATAGTTCCCTACCCCCCCTCCCCCAGCCCCCAGAATTTCTTTGGGCTAACTAATATTTCCCTGTTGTTGATAATATCAATATAAATGAATTCATGTATAGATTACTAAACTATCTTAAGTATTTATATGTTGCCATCACTCTTTGGATACTGTTTGATCTCCGATAAAAATGTATACAATAATTGATTATATATAACAAAAATTCTTCTAAAATACTCCCTACGTCCCAAAAAATCTTTCCCTTGTACATTTTGCAAATATTAAGATGCAGTTTTACACAGTAATCCGTGTGCTATTTGTTTTTTTGTTATTTTTTAGTGGACTTCTTGTCCGCCTTCTTTGTATCATCTTGTTCTATTCAATGAAATTCTTCTTTTATATATAATAAAAAAATACAAAAAATTGAACTAAACTGGGAAGATCATTCTGGGACTAACAAATGAGGGAAGTGGAAAGAGATTTTTGGGAAGGAGGGAGTAAACCGTAATTCAGAGTTACCAAGTAAAACTGGCACCAACGCAAGAGCATTCATTCTGAACACTATAACATGCCCTGAAACAGGAACATGTAACTATCAAACATTAAATCTAGTCTGATAACTGGTATAGACAGCTAGGGCTTTGGGCTTTTTTGGATTTTATGTAGTTGTAGTTATAACTGTTAAATGGAGGGTATTGCGTTCTTTGCCATTTATGAGTAACGCCTAACTTTGGAAAGGATGGACTCGAATGCTCTGTTTTGCAGCTAATCAGAAAGGTCCAATATTTCTTACCATATCAATAACTATTGGGGCTTTTGGAAAGCTACAGCAAGCAATGCTCTTGAAGCTTTTAGAGGAGTTCTTAAGCGCACATAAGATCTCAATTGAAAAGGCTTGCAGTTAATTATTTTATATTATGAACATATGCATGATGCATGGAAATGACCAAGGAAATATACTAGTGCTCTCTTAAAGTTCTGTACTAGAATCTAAGGGAAAAGAAAATATAATTGAAGAAGTTAACATCGGCACAATCACACAAATGACTAGTTCTATCACCATTTACTTTCGTATGTAGTAAATGTATGGTAAGAAATTAATGAGCTGTCATGGTATTGCTTTGTTTCAGAAAAGACCAAGGAAATATACTTAGTGCTCTCTTAAACTGTTGTACTAGAATCTAAGGGAAAAGGAAATATAATTGAAGAAGTAAACATCGGCACAATCACAGAAATGACTAGTTCTATCATCATTTACTTATGTATGTAGTAAATGTATGGTAAGCAATTCATGAGCTGTCATGGCATGGCTTTGTTTCAGCTACCGCATTGAGGTATTCTATCACAATCAAACTCTAAATTTAGAGCTACAACTTTTTAATATTGAGAATGGAAAAGAAAGAATCCTTCGGCAAAAAAATACTTTAAAATTTGAACACTAGTCTTACTGAGCTAAGTGATGGAACCAGATAACTTAAACAAGCTACAAGTTAAAATTTGATATCACTAGTCTTACTGAGCTAACGGATGGAACCATATAACTTAAAGAAATTAATAAGCACCATAAGAATAAGTCTTGTCAATATTGAGAGAGTAATTAGCTGCGGTAATTTAAGGCATCTACTGTAGTCATGAATTTTTTCTTCTAAATTTAAAATATGAATGTTTCACTCTTACCCGTTGGGTTGATTTAAAGTAGGTCATTTTGTGACGATCATTAGGCCCGTCTTTCAAACAAGTGATTGGGTTAACAGGATTTTGAGTTTATATGTTTGTTTGTTTGTTTGTCGATGTTACTATTCATGTTTCATACTATTGTATTTGACTTGCAGTATAACTTATGTGATTCAATTACACAAAAAGTAAACTTTGTAAATTAAGAAAGGATTATGAACTTTATGAAATAAGAGATTAAAAAAACAAAAATAACTAGCAAGAAATTATGGTGAAACTGGAAAGGAGAGAAAAGATTGACTTAGTAGGGAAATAAATTATTGGAGCGGTGGCCTTTACCGACCGTAACTGTATTGGTGACATAACCCTTGACAGCATGATCCTCCTATAAACTATGCACATTGGCACAGTAACGGCTGTGGTTACTGTTATCTAATAGCAACTGGCCAATATTTACTTACACATCATTATATTAACCAGTTGAAGGTGGCAGAATTCATGATCATATATACATGTATATATGTATATATATGCTAGGCATGGTTTACACTTGGTTAACTATTCGAACCTGTTCTTAAGATAATACCTATACCGATTGCCTTTAAGTCGTATTTTGGTTTGGGACTATAATTGGGACAGTGAAATAAATTGAATGTACTATAGGTACTTCGTACTCAACTCCCCTCAGCACTCATCCCTGCAAATCAGTTCCACTAATGTATGAGAAAGTAAGAAAATATATGTGGGGTCAACTGGTCTCGCTGGACCTTCTTAGAATCCCACGTATGGTCCACTCTTATTTATTGAACTGTCTGATATTGTGGCATGCTGTTAGTTGAACTGTCTCAGCATTCAGAGCCTTCTGAAAGTGCTTAATCTATGCTAAATTGCAGCTATTGATGCACCTGGAGGATTTCTCTTCGAATGGTGGTCTGTTTTTTGGGACATCTTTATAGCAAGGACAAATGAGAAACATTCCGAGGCTGCCGCAGCATATATTGAGGTGCGTTTTAGCTTATAGATCTTTATTACTTCTAAGTATTTCTGCAGCTTCCGGTCCTCTGGGTATGAATATAAATTGAAATATAATAGTTCACTGCAACAGTAAGCTGTCTGTCTATTATACTTGCCCCTCCCCCTCTTTTTCCTTCTGCTGTTCGGGTGGGCTGGTTTAAAAGGAGGGGATGGGTGGAAGGAAGTTGGTACAATGTGATTTTTCTTTCCTGACTATGAAAAAATGGGATCAGACGCAGCAAATGAAAGCAAGGGAACATCAACAGATGCAAATGCAGCAGTTGCAACTGATGCAGCACCGTAATGCTCAGTTACAAAGAAGGGATTCTAATCATCCTCCCCTTGGTGGCCCTGTAAATGCTATAAACACCGACGGGGTGATGGGACAACCGTCGGCTAGTGTACTGGCTATGAAAATGTACGAGGAACGTATGAAACATTCCCATTCCTTGGATTCTGAGACTTCTCCAGCTCTTATTGATGCCAACCGGTTAGCCCTTCTCAAGCCTGCTACCAACCATCAAGGGTAAAATCTATAGAACCTTATTTGTGTTTTCAAGTTTCCACTACACGTATCTGCTTGGTTGGATCACTATTTTCTTGTTTTTGCTGTTGATTCAGCCAGTTGGTACAAGGTAATTCTGGGAACGTTTCTGCAGCTTTGCAGCAAATGCAAGGGCGTACGCAGTTGACAGCTGTATGTTATACATTCTTTTCACGACAGGCCTTCCTGAATATTATTCTTCACTTTTTATCATGCATGCACTCTTAAACTTTTCCAATTCCTAGGACATAAAACAGGAAGTTAATCTGGGTGCGGCACAAAAATCCTTGCCCACAGATCCTTCTTCACTTTATGGACAAGCAATTCTGCAGTCAAAGTCTGGACTTGGTGCTGCAGGTACGTTTGCCTACATTCTTTTGAATCTTAGAAATGTGACTGAGAAACAATGATTGAGGTCTTTAGAATTAAGCTTTACTTCAATATCTGGTGAGGAAAGCCAGATTTGGAGAAGGTTTCAGATATCCGGGGTTTATTCCCTTCACAATAATACATGATCGGTGCAGGAACACACATTATCAGTTTGTTAAACCTAATCAGGTTACTCGTTTTGCCTCGAGGTTTTCAATGCTGTTTGCCATTGTAGAATTTTATGTTCAAGCTTGTGAAATTTTATGTAGAATTGAAATATTACATAAGAAAATGGTAATATTGATCAGTGGTTGATCATAAAACAATGCCTGGAGGTGAAAAGAAGTGAGCAGCTGATTAAGAAAGAGGGATTTGAAGGAGAGATTATAAACAAAAGCTACCATTACTCTCATAAAAGTGTGAAAGGTCTATGGTGTTGATTTTTTCATTTGCTTAGATCGCCTCGTTAGTTTTTGGGATCAATGGCACAAAAGTCAAATAGTAAAAAAAAAAAAAAAAATTATGAGAAGCATATATGTAAGCTAGTTCTGAGTTGTTTCATAGCTATTAAATCTGGATGAACGTTTTGCTTCAAGACACAAATGAAACCCTTGGCTGTATGCTATCCAACATCCTTGAGCCTTGAATTACTTATTAATATTAAATATTAATTGACTGGGTGGTAAGAGTTGACAAGAGTAAGCGTCAATGTAACAGACTCTAAAGTCACATCTTTCTATTCTATACAAGTTTGGCCACCTGATTTCCCTTTCTTTTCCATTAAAAGATCTAGAACATTTTGCGGTCTTCTTTGAGGAGTTTGCAACCAGCATTGAGGGAAATGCCTCGCTCTTCAAAAAGCAGCAGCCTGTGCACTTTGTGTGTTGCCTGTATAGAAGTTTTTGCCTAAGAAAAACTGATTAATGGTATGCTTGCCTCATTTCAGGGTTGAATCAAGGTGTTACTGGTATTCCATTGAAGGGTTGGCCTCTAACTGTGAGTTATTCATAGCCCTTTTTTACCTGCTAATTCTCTTAAAAGTTACCATGAGTTTTATTTGACTATGAGGTATTGGAATAGGGAATTGAGCAATTACGTCCAAGTTTGGGTTTACAAGTACAAAAGCCTAGTCTGCAAGGCCAAAATCAGTTTCTATTGGCATCACAACAACAGCAGGTCCTAGCACATGCCCAAGCACAAGGTGGCCTTGGAAATTCACCCAATTATGGGTATTCTGGATTACCAAGGGGTAGCATGAATGTTAAAGATGGACAGACACCAAGAAATGATGGATCCATATGCTCTCCTGGGCAATTGAACTCGCCAAAGGTTTAAAAATATCTTTGTCATAGCCATAATTATGTATTTATGCGAAGCCTTTAAAATGTGCACATACATAACTGCTTGTGCATGCAGTGGAATATTCCTAAGAAATTATGAGATTGTTTTACCTCTTTCCTTAATGCTGGTTATTAATATCTCTTTCCCTTATGCTTATGATTATTAATGTAGAGAAGTTTCCTTTTGTAAGGATCTATACAATAGATGGGAAAGTACAAAATAGTGAAAGTGGTAAACAGTAAAGTAAATAAACGAAAATAAATTTTCTTTCATTAGTCCAATGGAAATTAAACTTCTCAACAAACCATAGCCAGTAATTGCATTAAACTGTTTGAATAGTGTGCCTCTCAAGAAAACAGCTTTTCTGTGCCTGTAAGTCATAGTAACATTGGTACTATAACTTTACTGGGGATGGGCTTTAGATCAGACGGTCATACACATTGTTAACGGGCAAGAAACATGGAGAGGAAATGACGTGAGTTGAACAGCTTCACTCTGTGCCTCTCGCTCACTGGGATATGTCTTGAAATTTATATGCAGAGCACGTTGAAGAATCAATGACCTGGTTTTCTTAACTTGTCCTTTTATTTGTCTTTAAAGGAGTGGTCATTGTGATTCTCCTTGAGTCCACTTTAGGAGATGAGGGAAAAGATGAAGAAGCGAGAGTTATGCATAGACTGGCTGACGATTAGTAACTTGAGGTCTTCTTCTCTGAGTTTGCCTCTTGCTATCGTCAATTACTATACATAAACTAGATGTGTATGTGTAGAAAATGACCTTGACTGGAAACAGATGCAACAAACCTTGCTATACATGATTAATTTCATTAATTACTCTGTCCGTGGCTTCCTTAATTTACAAAAAGTGGCTCTCTCTGTGATAGCTCACACTCACAGTTACTGGAATGGTCATGCAGCAACAAAAATCAGCATTTCTGTTGTTCCAGGAACATTCAGCTTCTCTCACGAGGTTGTTGAGTAAGCATACCCTGAACATTTTGTGTGTTAAACAATCCTTAGTAAGATCTGACAATTGGAATGTTCAAAACCAACTAATCCACAGACGGAGTTTTATAAGCTCTACCCTACTAGGGTTGGACATGGTTGATTTGCAGCTTTCTAGAGCACTTTAAAGTGAAAATTTTCGAAATTGAACCTCTATGGTCAAGATTACGGCTGTACGCACTTTAAACTCTAGTTAATTAAATCAAAAACAAGTTTGTCCATTTATAGAAATGAAGATAATCACTTTCTGAACTGTTATCTATGTTGAGTGTCAACGATCCACTTAGATATTACTATCTTTCCGTTCCTTCTTCCACGAAGTTGAGGTTTTACAGTCAAATTATGTGTATATAAAGAAAATTGTAATAAAATTAAATGACAAGTGGACCATGGCCCCTCCACAACATGTACAATTTTGAGACGTGGATATTTATTGGGAACCGCGGGAGTCTTTAGTAATATCAATCCGTAGCTGACGCAAGAGTTTCTATTGGTCTCCAGTAAGCCTGAAAATTCGATTTATGGTGATGTAATTTGATGATAGGTACTATCTCTGTCCCACTTCAATAGATTCACTTTTCTTTCCATATGTCCCACTTTTAGAAATGTTTCTTTTCATGGAACCTTTTGTAGTTAAACCTATTAACTAATTATGCCCCTCGAACTTCTAGTAATTATGTCGAATCAATTGAAGTAACTTTAAATTGAAGCCACACAATACAACGTTATTTAGGTACTTCTTGCTTAATTTATGCAGTTGCTCAAAGTGTACCTCTTGAAGTGGGGCGAAGTGTTTGGTCATTTTTACGATAATTCGTAACACGCTCACTCGTTAGAGTATAGAATGAGATTGTGATCTCAATTTTGATGACTTCCTGTATATTTTTAAAAAGTTAGTATTAGGTGATTTAGCCAAATGTCACGTGCCTTTTGTTTTTTGCTTCAATTGTTCTCTTTTAAAGGTGTAATGTAAATGCCTTATTTGGATTTTTGTTATGTATTTAATAGATGAAGATGCCCCAAATGCAGCAGTCTTCCTCTCAACAGCAGGAGCAGTTGCAACAACAGCAGCAGCAACTGCAGCAGGTTGTGCTACCTGATATACATTTAGTTGTGATTATTATCCTAAATAAATAGCCTTCTATAAAGACTAGTCTATTTTTTTATTCAGCAACTGCAGCAGGTTGTAGTTAAGCTTTTGGCATACATTATTTTTTTTAGTGCTGATTCTCTTTCTTTCCTCTATCTGCTGTTGGTTTAAATAGTTAGTCTGGTGTTATCATGGTACAGAATAACAGGAAAAGGAAACAACACTCCTCTTCTGGACCTGCCAACAGTACGGGTACGGGAAACACAGTCGGTCCTTCACCAAACTCTCCACCTTCCACTCACACTCCCGGTGACGGAATAACTACTACTAGCAGTCTGCAGCATGTCAACAGTGTGCAGAAAAGCATGATGATGTATGGTGCGGAGGGAACTGGTGGACTTGCTTCTTCAACAAATCAGCTGGTAGGCCAGTTTTAGTTATCCATTCTTCCTTATTCTCACCATTGTGCGCTATTAACTTAACTCGTTGTCAATACTCAAGGTTTATAGTGAACTCTTTCAGTCCATGAGATACAGCTATTCGTAGTACCTGGAAAAAGATCTTTTTCTATTGTGGTTTGTCCCAGAAAAGGAATCTTACGTTCCTGGGAAAAAATCACTTTCCCAGAAAATGAAACCCATCCTATAAAAGGAAGCTTATTTACTTTGACCTTCTAGTTTGCGCCCTACTTTGATATAGAAGATGCCTACAGATTTTTGACCCCCCTCTACAGCTCTTTCTTCCTTCTCATCTCTCAGTTCTCTCCATCATGTTTCCTACCACCAGTGTCCTTTTCCTTCAACGTCAAGTCTCCTTTTCCATTTGCACATGTAACGTAATAGTTTATTAGATTAATCATCCTTCACTGCGTCGCCACTAATGGAGGATATAGCTAATATACTTGATGAACAACATGGAGTGAGCCACTAAATAACGAGAATGCAGTATCACATATAAGTACCTGCCAGGTTTGTTTTTAATCACTGAATTAATTGCTACTGGAGGACGATATGGAAAGACTCTTATATTGAAGAGTGGTGGCAATGGTGGTCAAAGAAATGACGGTGACAAATCATGTATATTGTTTGGGTGCAACTGTGATCAACTAGGGTATGAAATGCCCCAACATTTTAATGGAATTAATTTAATGCTTTTACCATAACAAAATTGGACGTTTTTTTTATTCCCTTAAAAGTTCTTGTTCAAGACTTGAATCCTTTTTCTGGAATATTATACTCCCTCCGTACCTAAATGAGTGTCTTGTTTGATTTTTCAAAATTAACTGAATACATCATAAATTTAATTGTTTAATATAGACTTATTATGTTATAGATTCTAAAATTTTGATCTTTGTAAGAATATTAAGTTAACCATCAATAATTATTTTTCATAGCTTTGCAAAAATAAATAAATTCTTGTAAAAAGTTTAAGTATATTGACCAAAAAAGTCAAAACAAGACATTTTTTAGGGATGGAGGGCGTAGTATTGAATCAACCAAGCAGTCATTATTCAAAACACCTCTCATACAATTCCATGGCCCTCAATTGTTGTTTCTTAGTGCAGGATGATATAGAGCATTTTGGAGATGTTGGTTCCCTGGATGATAATGTGGAGTCTTTTTTACAACATGATGGAGGAGATGGAAGAGACTTGTATGGCACATTGAAGCAGACACTTACTGAGCACAAAACAGAGTCTTCCAAGGGTAATCTTATTATGATGGGTGATATATGCTTCCTATGCTGGACAGGCGTCCCATCCTACTCAGGTCATGACTAAACTCTGTTACAGGTTTTTCATTCGGGGAAGTTGGTTGTATACGGACAAGAAATAAAGTTACCTGCTGTCATTTCTCTTCGGATGGAAAAATGCTTGCGAGTGCTGGGCATGACAAAAAGGTAAAATGCAGCACAAAAAGTAAAAAGTTCACGCTATCTTAGAAGTATTGATACCAGCGCTAACTTTAGTCTATTGAACCTTCACATTTGATGAAGTATCTATCTATCAGCCTAATATATATATATATATATATATATATATACTTGCATTTATCAGTAGCTCATGCTTGCTTGTTAGCTAATTGGGGTCTTTTGATGAAGTTGGTTGTTCTTAGCAAAAAGTACAGCTAGCAGTGAAAGTAAAGGCAATAGAAGCTTAAACGAATTTAATAATTATTTACAATACTACCCAGGCTGTTCTTTGGAATATGGATACCCTACAAACGGAGAGCACCCCCGAAGAGCATCAACACTTAATCACCGATGTCCGTTTCAGACCAAATTCAACTCAGTTAGCAACAGCCTCGTTTGATAAATCTGTGCGTATATGGGATGCAGCTAATGTAAGTATCTTTCCTCAATTTTATATTTTGAGTTTTGTCTTTGATTTAGGACAAACCATGATGTGGTTACAGTTTTTGTTAATTTTTCATTGCTGATAATCACGCTGTAATTGAAAGTTTTCAGACGTTTTACAGTCTATATATTACTTCTTGTTGCAGCCAAGCTATTGTTTACATGCACATACGGGACACACTTCTCATGTTATGTCCCTTGATTTCCATCCCAAGAAGAACGATCTCTTTTGCTTTTGCGACAGTAACAATGAGATACGCTATTGGAATATTAGTCCGTTCCAGTGCACTCGTGTTTCCAAGGTTGGTCCATTTTCGAAACTATTATCTCAGCACTCTCTTGTCATACATGTGTAAAAAATGGCATTGAATTTTATGAAAATGATATACCTTTTTGGTTCATAGCAAGGGGGCAGCGCACAAGTAAGATTTCAGCCAATAAATGGACATTTACTGGCTGCGGCGTCAGATAAGGTTGTTTCCATCTTTGATGTCGAAATGGATAGGCAAACTCACTCCTTCCAGGTTTGTGCACTCATAGTCAAATGTGTAAGATTTCATAGACCAGTGATTTCGTGGAAATCATTCTGATCTATATTTCATTTGTATTCAATTTTGACATGGAAATTACCCTTCACCATATTTTCAGGGACATTCAGGAGTGGTGAACTACTTGTGCTGGGACCTTAATGGCGATTATTTGGCTTCTGTTAGCGAGGATTCTGTGCGAGTTTGGTCATTAGCGTCAAGGGAGTGCATCCATGAGCTTACATCCAGTGGAAACCAGTTCCATTCTTGTGTTTTTCATCCAAGTTATTCGGCTCTTTTGGTTATTGGTGGAATGCGGGTAAGTCATTTTTGTTTCTTTGTTATAAATTTATTATTCCATGGGCATCTTCAGTGGTAACCAGATACCACAAAAACAGAGATTTATGCACTGTGATATTGAATGTGCCTGAAGTAGTATTCTGTAAGGTGCCAATGATGGAAAGAATTTTAATGTTTGAACAGGATGGAGGGGAAGAAGAGAAGTACCTACCCTTGCAAGGGATAGCTAGGCATGCATGAATCTGGCCAGTTAATTTTCAAATAATAGAGCTATAATTTGACTATATTACATAACATATACTACTGACGCTAATCTACTAAAGACTAGGCCAGACTGTACAAAGTTCTGATAACTGATTAGCTAATATAATAAAATATATCTAAAATAATAATAGTAAGGACTAACTTCATCAATAACCACTAAACTATACCTGTTTTTCATCTAAAGTTATTTAAGTATTTTATTTTTGTACGGGGCCATTTAAGTGTGTTTTTTGAACAGAAGTGTCCACTCTTTTAGGTTCACCGTTAGTAGGGCAATAAGTCAGATATTTTAAGGGGTATTATTGTCCACTCGAGTCAAAATGAAATTTTACAAGTAAAATTAATTGTTAGGGTATCTTATGTAATATTCAACATATCAAGGTTATTTCTGCAAAACAAAAAAATAAACAAAAAAAAAAAAAAGAAGAGAAAAGAGTTGAGTGTCTTCTCCCATTCCCTCTTCCTACATCTCTGTCTCCCTCCGAACTTATATTGCCGTCGCTGCCCTCTTCTCCTTTCCCCATCGCCGTCTCTTTTTCATTCGGATCAGGTCCTAAAATTCATTAATTAATCTTAATAACCAGGTAGTTAAAGGGACATGAAAATAGAGAAATAAAATTTGGCTGAAAGAAAAGACTAACCGGTAATGAAATGGGGAGGAGAGGCAAAGTGGTTACTTGGCCAAAATCACTTCCTTTGCCCTTGTGATCAGATTGGTGTGTAGCACAAGGAGATTCTCCATAGCAAAGTTGTAACTGAGCATCGAATCCAACTGGGAACTGGGGATGGTGCTGATTATCCAGAGGTGCAGCTACTGCTGCGGCGGAGAAAATCAAGCCTCCAGGCCCAGGCAGATTGATTTCTTCCAGTGCTTCATGTTCATGCCCGTCGACCCTTCCTACTCTGCCGCCGCCGATGGTCCTCCCTTCACGGCATTCTTTCTTTCCCCTTTGTCGTCGACTACTGGTGTAATTAACGCCTCTCTCTCTCTCTCACTCTCTCTCTCTTTCTCTCCCCCCACCAACGGCGGTGTTGATTGATCCGGTGATAATGGTGGTAGTGGAAATTGGGTTGAGGTTGAAGAAATGGGTTGGGGGAGGTAAGTGGCGGCACCCATGTGCTTTGATCCTAATGAAGAAGAGATGACGGTTAAAATTTTTATTGTTTATAATTTTGGGTGATTATTTATTATAATTACAAATAAATTATTTCTTAAAAGCATATTAAATGTTTAATAGAAACCATTAGAGAATGTGCTGTAAAACTTACCGCTGGCCTGTTTTGCAAAATTTACCCCTCAACTTAACGCCACTAACAGTAATAATTAACGGAGATGTCATCATTGTTCAAAAAACTAACTTAAATGGCCCCATACAAAAAATTAATACTTAAATGACTTTAGGTGAAAAAACTTATAGTTTAGTGTTTTTTGGTGCAGGTTGTCCTAATACTAATAGTAACTTACCCTTTTACCCCCAAAAGGGAGTTCCATTTGAAAGTCAAAAGCCTTTTGAGCTGTATTTTTGCTTCTATATATTTTCTATGAATTGTGCTAATTTTATAAGGAGTATGCTTTTCATATGCAATGTTGGAGAAATATCAAATTTTCGGAGGAGGAAATGGAAAGAGGTGATGAAAATTCATAGCTTTAGTTTGGGAATATGACTCAAAAGTAAAGTATGACTGTTATCAAAAAAATTCAATGACATGGTAGAGTACACTTCTTTTCTTGTGATTGAAGGAGCAACAAGTTATACCAAACTAAGCACTATTGATTTTCTTTCTGCATTGATTTTGCAAAATATCTCAACAAATAGTGAGCTCAAATTCCTTTTGTCTTGCCAGGGGGGAGGGTGTTAACTAAAGATTTGAGGACTGGATTATGTACAATGTAATTTATTTTGTTTTTGCTCATTTATATACTTTGGTCATGAGGCTGGTAAGCGTTTCTTGATTGTAGTCACCCAGTGCAGCAAGTAATAAGGAAGCAATAAATTCACAAGACATGTTTAATGATCACGTCTATATCAACTTTGACGATCACATTGTATAATATGAAACATGCGTGGAATTGGAGTTTATTTCCCCGTCTTTGGTGCTATGTTGGGTTGGAGCACAAGGAAAGCAAAACTTTAGCCAAAACAAGAATTGAAGACCCATCTGGCCTGCCTGCCTCTCTCTTACAGTTGTAGTTCCTGGGAGAGAGAGGGACGGGGCCTGCTTTCGGGTTTTGGTTTTAAATTGACAATGCATCTGATTGGTTACTGATATTATGGTACTTTTACGCCTTGTGCAGTCTTTGGAATTGTGGAACATGGCTGAGAACAAGAGCATGACTGTCCCAGCTCATGATAATATAATTGCTGCTTTAGCGCAGTCGCCTGTTACTGGAATGGTTGCCTCTGCAAGTCACGACAGCTCTGTTAAGTTATGGAAATAACTCAAATAAGTGAAGATTTTGGCAATAACATAAGTACTTTGCCGAGGTTGCAGCATTGCGATATCAACAACTGGAGGAGCTTATGCCATCAATGAACCTCTTGGAAGAGGGATGGAGCAAGCAAAGTGCTCCCGGATTTGGCATGCTGGTTTATAAAATGTTATTAGTTGGACTGTTTTGTTGTGTTACTTTACTACAAGTTATAGTACCTTTTCTCTTGGCTCAAAGTCTTTTAAGAGTTTTAAGAAGTAGATATATAGCATATCCTGTATCAGCACTCCTTATGTGATTAACCAAATAATTATACCATTATCGGTTGTTGTATAAGCATTCCTTGTGTGATTAAGTAACTAAATAGTATATACCATTGCCATTTAGTAGTTCCTTGTTTTGTGCATCAAACTTTTCAATGGGTTTGTGTAATTGGCCGTTGTAAGCCATTCTGGTTACACTCCAGATGAGTTGCAGTCTGCAATCCCCGAGTGTTAGCTCGCTATAGGGTGATGGGCTGATTTCCGACTATTTTCCAGCCGATGACTTTTTTTTTTCGACTATTGTAAGTCGGTGTGGGGTTCTGTGGGCGAGAGAAAAAAAAAAGTGAAGAATGTGTGTAAAGAATGTAATTTTTCATCTCGATTGTTCAATCCGTTATTGCTCCGAATGTTTAATCGATGAATAGCATATTTCGCTTTAATTTATATTATAGATACTAGTAGAATCATGTAGCCGTCTATATGTTCCACAGCAACTAAAAATAAAATAAAATAAGGAAATGAAAAAGCTAAGATGTACCTTTTGAACCATCATTTTCTTAAACATTTTTCTTTGAACGTGCCTGATGGGCCACGATGAATAAAATTATAGTCTTGTCATTATAATGATTACAATATTTGACTACAATATTGCAATCTATAATCATCCAATAGTTAAACAAAACAATTATTCGCTCCATCTGAAAATGAGCGTTAATCTTTAAGAAATTCGTTTTAATTAAATCAATGTCAAATTTTCCAAGGAAATTTTCTTCGGTCAGTTCATCTTTACCGTTGAATTAAGTAAATAAAATAAGCAATTAGTATAATCAAATTATTTATGAGGTCAGTCAATAGACATTTTTATAAATTTTTCTCAAGAAAAAAAAAAAGAAGGGTGGGGGGGGGGGGGTGGGGGTGGTATTTATTTTCCTTAATTAAAAAAATAACTACCAACATGTTTATTTTGTGGGCCGA
>JAOTQG010180720.1:0-16926 GCA_025631175.1 Iris virginica | reverse complement strand
CTCTCCCTCTTCCACTTTCACATTTTTCCACTCCACACTCTCCCACACTTGCACTGAAAACCACACCTGGTACTATTCATTTGCCCATGGAGCCCACTGCTCTCCCTTATAGTATAGATATGCATGACGAAAATGATAGGATTGGTTGTTTCTCTTAGTGATAGTACTTAGGCAAAAGTGCACCGAAAATCATTAAACTATACAATTTTTTCACATTTGGTCATTAAAGTATTTTTTTTTTAATTTTGAGAGGCCATTAAACTTTCATTTTTTTAATGAAAGGCCATTCCGTTACATTTTGGCGTTAGTAGGCCGTTAAGTTTCATTTTCTGAGGGGTAAAATTGGCAAGACAGGCTGGGATTTGTTTTAAAGTTACGAGGGTGTATTGTGAAGCTATTAAATTATAAAGGTTGTTACTGAAAATGAGTTTTCTGGCGAAACTCCTGTTTTTTTCATTCCCCAGTTCAATGGCTTGGTCCATCTGAAAGCTCTTTTCATTTCGAGAAATCAGTTTTCTGGCAAAATTCCTTTTGTTTTTTTCGAAAGCTTGGGGTTTTTGAAGAAACTCTGGCTTTCCGGTAATAATTTTTCTGGGAAAATCCCTGAGTCGATTTGCGACTTGTCGAATCTCAGGGAGCTGAATCTCGAATACAATGAATTCTAAGGTAGCATTCCTCCCTTTGATGATACACCAGCTTTATCTTCACTAGATCTATGAAACAACAAATTGGACGGTCGTATCCTAAAGAGTTTTTCAAAATTTGATGCAACTTCCTTCCACGGCTATGTGGACCACAAGTCAAAAGGGAATGCGCCGGTACACCCCCTCAATCGGAAAACAAAGGCAACAAAGAAGAAGATGCCAAATCATCGCAGACGAAATAGGTTCTACTCGGAATAGTGATTGCCCTGCTACTGGTGACGGTATTCTTCAAGACGAAGGTAAGATGAAGGTAAAAGAAGACAATTTCAGCATGTTGGGCAAGGATCGGAATAGTGATTGCCCTGCTACTGGTGACGGTATTCTTCAAGACGAAGGTAAGATGAAGGTAAAAGAAGATAATTTCAGCATGTTGGGCAAGGAAAATCTGGATGAGGTTGTTCACATCCCGGAAAGCCAACAGCAACTACTTGAATCACGGGAGATGCTTCAATCCCACCCAGTGAAATCTCCTTTCACCTAGGTTGATTGTTGATCTGTGTTCTGAGTGGTCTCTTGTTAATGAAATCGGAAAAGGCGTAATTGGGTTTGAAATTTTCTGGGTTAATTATAATTTTTTTGTTTACTCATGTTCAGTAATAACCTTAATAATTTAAAAGTTTCACAATGCACACTCGTAACTTTAAAACAAATCCCTGTCTGTGTTGTCAATTTTACCCCTTAGAAAATGAAACTTAACGGTCTACTAACGTTAAAGGGTAACGGAATGGCCTTTCATAAAAATATTGAAAGTTTGATGGCCTCTCAAAATAAAAAAATACTTTAATGACTAAATGTGAAAAACGGTATAGTTTAATGATTTTCGGTGCACTTTTGCCTAGTACTTATTGTGCTTGACAGGACTGTTCGAGTCCATGGGACAATTTGTTGACGGGCTTATTGTGCTTGACAGGATACGTTCGAGTCCATGGGACAATTTGTTGATGGGCTGAAGTTTACTGGAGGCTCTCATAGTCTGATGTCCAGGTCTTACATTAAAGAAGTCACTAATATGGCACATAGACACAATGTATATGTGAGTACTGGTGATTGGGCTGAACATTTGCTTCGAAAAGGACCATCTGCGTTCAACGAATACATAGAGGTGGGTAGATAAGAACTTGTTGAAGTGTTTTTTATCTATAATTATGGATAGCTTGGCTCTAATATAGTGTTGTCCAAGCTCAATTCTTCCAGGAATGTAGGCAATTGGGTTTTGACACAGTTGAGTTAAACGTTGGTTCACTTGACGTTCCTGAAGAAACTCTATTGAGATTCGTACGTTTGATTAAAAGTGGAGGTTTAAAAGCTAAGCCTCAATTTGCCGTGAAGTTCAACAAGTCCAATATTCCTCCGAGTGGTGCTAGAGCATATGGGGCTTATGTGGTTCCAGTACCTAAAACATCCGGTATGATTGCAGTTTCAGTTAAAGTCAGAATTGAAAATGCTACTGTTCCATTCAAACTTGATTCGTTACAAATAGGAAGTTTAACTTGAAAAGCCCAAAACTATTTCACACCGACCCCTTCCTGCCCCTGGCAAGGTCAATAAAATAATGCAAGTAATATGTCCTCCACCCAAGTTTGGGCCTTACTATAAGCTCTTTCTATTCCAACATAAAACAGGCATCCAAAAACAACATCCAAAAGGGTTGACCTATGCTAAGCAGGAAGTAAGCCAAAATGAGAAGATGAGCATAATGACAGCCTAGGCACACATGTTCAACTTCTTGTCTGAGAAAGACTGCTGTACTCAACCTTTACTGAGAAGACACCAAAAATATGTCTAGTATTAGTATAACATAATTAATTTCTGTAATCGCATCCTATTGCTGAAAGATAACTCCAGAGAAAAATGCTATGCCACAAGCACGTATGGTGGTTTAGAGTTGAAATATCCCATTATAAGCCTCTTTGGGATAAAGCCCGAGAAAAGAAGTCCATGATGACGTGCACAGCTGAAAGGATCCACTACAAGCGGGCGCAAGCCACCTTGAACCATCCGGACGCCTATCCGGAGAAGGACGTCCAGACTACTGACTAAAAATGCTCTGTGCATAAGTGTCCCATTGGTTCGGGATATAGATAGCTAAGCCGCGCAAGGTGGTTCAGCCAAGAATGTTCCACTACCAGTTCTAAGTGGCTGTCGGGGAACTCGATTGCGACACGTGTCCTCGTCTAAATGGATTAACCGCGTCAATCATCCCGAAAGAGCACTATAAATACTCCTTTAGAGGTCATTTCATGAGAGAGACATTTTTACGTACTTTTCTACTATTCATTTTCTTCTTTGATCCTCCATATTAATAAGCCTCACGCCGGAGCAGGTGAGCAGAGTTCCATCCCCTCCCGTGACTGATCCTTGTGCAGGCCTCCAAGGTCAAGAAGAAGGGTCATACATTGCCAAATATCCTACCATCATCGGACCACTGACGAAAGTTTCTTTTTTGTCCATTCCTATCCCGATGAGACGTAGCCAAAGCTCTTATGTCTTGTCGAGTCTTTGAAGGACCTCCCCGAAACCGAAGATATCTAATAGAAAAGGGTGCTGCCAATGGCCCCCGGTGCAGCACATTTGAGTAATGGGTTCGGGCTCCTTTCCACCATTTTGGCCGAAATATGGTCAATAGCAAAAATTTCTAGTCTTAACTTGATTACACCTCTCTTCTACTATCCCAATTTCTCTTCTTTCCAAGATTCATCAACTCAAGTTGGCATTCCGAAGTCACGTGAAAAGGGAAATTTAAGAGACAGTCTTCAGTCTAGAAAGAGAAATCTTCCTTTGGTTGAAGGTAAGCTTTGCTGTTGCTTGCTGGTTTTTCCATCATCCAATCAAAAAAGTCACTCTATCCCCAAAGAGCTCATTTCACCGGCAACTATTTGATAGTCTCGAAGGCAGTCAATGTACCAGCCATTCTTCATTCACCCATTAGACTTGTAAAATCCTTTGCTCGGACCAGTGCACACGGACCATATCTGATGGACACGTTTTGTGCTTTATCAAGAATGTAAAACCTTTCACAATTTCACGCGGGTCTATTGATCCTTAACTTATGAATATTATTCCGATAAAGGTTGCTGGGATTCAGAGGCAGGTTAGGTAGCCATTTGGGAGTAGTTTTAGGGTGAGTTTGGGCAAACATTTCAAAAGAGTGATTCTCCATGAGTGGTTCTTGATAATTATTTATAGTGAAAATGATTATGTTGAAATTGGTTTTAGCATATTTGGAAATGTTTGGCTGCTCGCACATTAAATGCTTCGAAAGCATGATAAACAGAGATATTAGAAATTTAGAAGGCAAATATCAAGAATACCAGTCTTTGGTGCAGACTAATTTATTAAATGGATGTAAATAATGAGAAATGCTAACTAGTGCCCTTAGGGCAACGGTTAAGGTACAAAAATAGCAAGTTTCTGTATTGAAATTTGTGAAAGGTGAAATAATGACACTGATTATTGCTTTGATTTCAATTTACTGTCAACTACTTTCCAATATTAAGAAGCCTAGGGCACTAGTTTGCAACACCCATAAATAATAGAGGCTAACTAATGGCAAAAAAAAAAAGCTAGATTCACTTTTGGGAAAAGCATGGTCAGAGCTGGTTCTGCCTAAACACTTTTTTTTTCTGCGTTTTGACAACTTAAACTCCTAATCACTTTAGTCCACCAGAATTCCAAATACTTATAGAAGTGATTTTGGACTCCAAAACTGAGTTTAGGCTTCTAATACGCTATGCGAAACCCACCCTTGATATAGCGAGGCTCATCAATTAAATGACTGGTGTGTACTCGATAACAACTTAAATTGACTGATGAGAAGTTTACCATATATTGTCGGAACATCTTCAAGTGGTAATTTGTCCACTACAGACTAAATTATGGCTGCTCTATTTAGTGGGAATATTGTGCATAATTGCTCTAATCACCATGTTATCTTTCCTTTCTTGTCTCTCAGAAATTGTGGAGGATGTGGATCTTTTAATAAGAAGGGCGGAAAGATGCTTGGAAGCAGGGGCAGACATGATTATGATTGATGCTGATGGCGTCTGTAAACATGCTGATTCTATTAGAGGAGACATAGTTGCAAAGATCATAGGCCGGCTAGGACTCGAGAAAACTATGTTTGAAGCATCAAATGCCCAAACCTCTGAGTGGTTCATTAAGCAATATGGTCCTGAGGTATTTTTGCTCTTCCATCACTTCTCTTGACATGTTGATTTCTTCTTGTGGATGTTTGCTCATTCTTATTTGTTTTCTTTCATTTTCAGGTGAACCTTTTTGTAGACCATTCTCAATTGATGGCTCTGGAGTGCCTTCGAGGACGTAACCTGGGTAAAAATCACGCATCTATTCGTACCTATTCATATTTTCTATCCTGAACTTTATAAAGAAATGTGATCTGTAGAGGTACTGCTTATGCTTTGAAGCATTTCATTTGTTGAGAAAATGCTTCCTATGTGTCACTGGCATGTGAAACACCCTTGTGAGATATTATCGTTGTATGTTGTATTCATGCGTATCATCTTTTTCTAAATGTGTGGAACTACTAAATTAATTTTGTTGAAATTTTGGAAGATTACGTTCATACCTCCATTCCCTTCATTTTGTTGGTTTGGGCTTCATTGCATTTGTTTTTGTTACCTTCTGCTATTCAGAGGTCTCTCAGAAGCTTCTTTACTTTTTTTTCAAGCATTATTCATATTAAAGGACGCTCTATAAGCATGTATATGCGTCATAACTCTTAAGAAGCTCATTATTTAGCAGAATCCTTGTATTGGCAGTTTTAAGAGGGGTGATCTCCTGTGGCAAAATGTGGTGTTTGCCACTTTGCAAAATGCCAACATAGTGCTCTCTCCCTTCACTTGTAATGAACCACACAATAAGATATCCAAACATTACCCACTTATATCAAGCCAGCAGCCTGCTGTGAGATGTAACCCACCTAATTTGCCAATGTATCTCATTGTCTTTGTCACTCCATTCTGAAATGTCTGGCGCTGCCACCCTTCTTCTCTAATGTGATAGGAAAAGCATATTGACGGTTTAGGTGATTTACGATTGAACGGTGTTCTCCATGGTATATTCTTTGTGACTTGACCAGGATAACCATTTGACCGACTATTTCTTAGTTCAAATGGGTGCATAGCTCATTGATAAGCTTCAATCGGAGTAAGATTGGTGCTACTATGGTTGATTGGCGAATAGTTGGAAATAGATTGGACTGTTCATTTCATGATTGGACTGTACCACGGAATTCTTTTTGGTCATCAACGATCTCATCAGATAGGTTGGAAGGTGTTCGATAAGCTAGCATAGGTGACAACTAGCAAACCCATGTGCTTTAGGTCACTATCAGGTCTGTTACAGAGTAATAGTGGCAGGCACTTCACTGCAATATACGATTCAAAATTGAAGCTGTGAATTTTAACCCTGCAGAAAATTGGATAATCGTTATCTCATCATTCTAAGTTTAAAGGAAATCTTAAACGACACTTGGGGAAATCATACAATCAGACATGCTGCTTGCAACCAATCTATATTTGGAAGATGTCCGAGTCGGTGAGCATAACTCTCAAAACCAGTCATCTGAAACAGTTACTTATGGAGGTTTTGGCATTGGAAGTTTCTCGGCCTAACCCTTCACTGATAAAATACCCTTGTTGACTTGACAGTGGGTCTGCAGTTTTACACTACATTTTGTGAAAGATCATAAAGTTTTCTGTCCGCCGGATCCTTTCCCTGTAGCCGAGCCCAGCTATTATTGGTCTCGTCTTTGGTTCTGAAAGTCCGTTGGCAGGTTTCATTTGGATTTTGGAACCTCATAGTATCTTGTTATATCATTTTGATCATGCAGGTTTCAGTCCATTATTCCCTGAATTATCTGTCTTTAATGTTTGGGAAACTATTCTGTCTGAAACCATATAATTAGGAACTTTTTAGATTTGATACATTTGTATTTAGTACTCAGCCACTAAAGGATTTTCAATGCATACTCATATCGATCAATCATATCCTGGCATACTGGATTCAAAGTTAGTTCAAGGAGCTAAATCTTGACAAATGGGCTTATTGAACTGGGTTAGGTTAGCTGGGAAAGTCATTTTGCACATCTTCTTTTATAGGTCAAGCTTAAGTCGTGTGTAAATGTATCATAACACGTAAGGAGCATAATTATTGTCAGCCTTCTGTTGGTAGTTCCGAAGAGGGGTGATGCACTATGGCCAAGGATGGTGATAGCATAGTGACTTAGCAAAATACTCACATATTGTCCTCCCCATTAACTATGAATGGCCTACCAATATGACACCTGCCTATGATCGATTCTATCGAGCCTGCAACCTGCTGCAACCCACAACACTTACCAATCTTTTCCTGTTGACAGCAGTACTTTATGTTGAAATATCAGGGCTCAACCTACCCATCATTTTTAATGTGATTTGAAATTCATCTGATGTTCTTGGTGGTATCATTCTTTGACTCGATAGAGATGATCCCCTAACCGCCTGTTAGTTAGTTCAAATTGGTACAGGCTGCTGTTTCTTAGTTCAAATCGGTGCAGAACCCATTCATAAGTGTCAATTTTTGTAGCATGGGTGCTACTATGTCTGATGAGTGACTAACTTTGAATGTAAATTTTTCATGATTCAACTGTTATCACGATATCTGCTCGGTCATCAAAAGTCTCATCAGGTAGGTTCCAAGCATTTGATAAGAGATTAGGTAGCAATTGGGTACCTATATACAGCTGGTACTTTCGATATGAATGTGACACAAGATTGAATTTGTACACTTGATCAATGCTGCATCACTCTAATGGGTATGGCATTCATAAACCTTGTCCACTGGAACCATACAGTCTGACTTGCATCCAAAGTCCAGCTAGAGTTGCTGGTCTGAGTCATTCTTTGTGGTGCATTGTGACATCAAAATCAGTCATCTTGGGGAAGTCATTAAGGGGGTCTTGGGATCTGACTTCTCAGGTATTTCGGCTTTGGTTATGAAAGTTCATTGGCAGTTTTGATACGAATGGTTGAAACTTCGTTGTTGCGATGAATAAATATCCATCATAGTTCCAGGAATCTCCAGTAAACCTGTTATAGAATTTGTGCATGTTGATCTTTATATCTCTTGGAAAATTTTATACTCCCTCCGTCTCAATAAGATCTTTCCCACTCTCCTCTTTTATTTGTCCCAAAAAGCATTGTTGTGCAATTTTAAAATGTTACCAACATATAAAGCTTCTTCCTTAAAATTTGTAAAATGTAAAATAAGATCTTTTTGGGATGGAGTTTATGATGGACTTTGTGAACCTGATATGAAGTTAGTTCAAGGAGCAAGATTGACTAATGGAGGTTTACATTTACTATCCTGGGTCTGTGATCTGTGGCAAGATTGACTAATGGAGCCCCATTACCCATACATGGGCCAAGTCCATGCTGTGTGTGTCAAACTTGGAGGTTACTACCGCAAATCAATTGTCAAGAGATAGAAACTCATAAGAATTTTTCTCACAAAAAAAATTGAAAATGGGGTACTTTTGTTGTACAGTTTTTGATTGATAGTCTCACCTAGAGAAAACTGGCTCTGCACTAGGAAAAATGAGAGGTATCACTTCCGTTGTTGTGTGAGAAGATCACTGTGCAATCTTCTCTTTGGGCAAGGAGTTTTGGTGCTTTTCAGTGCTCGACTTTGGGTGATTTGGCTAGAAATTGGAAAGCTGCTATAGTGTGATTGGTGTGTATTTTTTGTTTTTTATTTTGATGGATTTCTTGTCCGCCAGTTTTGTATCTTCTTCTCTTATTAATGACTTTCTTCTTTTATCAAAAAATAAAAAATGAAAAATGAGAGCACCAACCTTCTTGGATTCACCTTCTGACTGCAGTTAAACTTCTTTTTCCTCTTTTTAGCTGGTCACAAACGTAAATGATGGAAGCTGAGAATTCAGTTCCCTCGTCGTGGATTGTGCTTATTTGTTTGTGACAAATCACCAGGATTCCCAATGTGAAATTTTTATTTAATTTAAAGATAATGTCTGTTCTTCATTGGATTCATCTTCTGAACACAATGATTGAAATTGATTTATGAACTGTCAACAAGTAATTTAGTTCAGTAGGACTGAGTTGACTCGGTGTTAATGTAGGCTAGTGGAATTGAGTTGTGTTACAGTATCGAAGGGTTATGGGGGGATAGAATTTAGCTGTGTTCACCATGAATGACCGCAGTTATACTGATGTCTCTTATGGTCTACACTAATTGCCGGTCGAGTTAAGCTGCTGGTCACCGCTAATTGCATTGGGCTCACTAGATGGTGAATTGGTCGCAGCTAATTGCGCATTATTGACTGTATTGTTCTCGATCACTTTTGATTCATTTCCTGGTACATTAAATATTGTGTTGAATGAGAAATGAAAGCTATCATACTTGGGTACAGTAAGCAGAGGTGCTTTCATGTCTCCAGTCATTTAGTGACATTTCATGGGGCAGTTGAGCTGCATTTAGTCCTCTCACTCACTCTGGGCGACTGACCATGTGCTCATGAATGGTGTTGCGTGTAATCACCGGTTTGAAATGGTTTGTTACAGAACAAATATGCTATAAATATTCCTTTTAACTTTTTGGTTTGAATAATTAAGGTATCTAAGAGCTAATGAAGAATAATCATAGGTACAATTAAGGTCTTATTGCTCAGAGTTCAATAAATGAAAGGAGGTGACCCTAAGTTTCATTTCAGTAGTAGTAAACTGTGGGGGAGAGAACAACTGCACATTTTGTTGCTTGGTCAAAGAGAGGAAAATGCTGCCATTCTTTCTCCTTAGGGATGAAGCATATTAATTTAATGCATAATCAATTATAGAGTTTGGTTTTTAGTAGAAAAAACATTGTATTAAGTAATATACAATGTGCATAGAAGTTGACATTATTTTAGGGATGATATTATAGTTGAGCATATTATTCTGCTCTATTAAGTGCTGTCCTTTTTGTGATTGTGACTATGCGATGTGATTATATTTTATGGTAGTTTGCTAGTTATTACATGATTGTGCCTTGTAATTCCAATTTATAATTTTGAACTGGTGGAGGAATTTGTGCTAGTTGATTTATACTTCAAATCTTTTCTAGTAATTTATATGGTCATCCAACAAAACTGCAGAAGGGATATGATGGTTTTTCTGGGTGGATGTCTTCTTTTCTCTATTTTATATTGGTTTGTTAGCATGGTGCAAACTCCACAGTGCTGTTATTTATGCGAACAGAGTAGAGGATGCTTGTCGAGCCAAGACGCACCCGTAAATGTTATGTGATTATGTTTCCACCATTGTTCATAATGTACTTCTTCCATCCCAAAAATCTGTGTCAATTTTTGAGGAAATCTTGTCCCAAAACGAGTGTCAATTTTCTTGCGAAGTTACCAAATTCATGTGCTTCATTTTCTACGTACAATGCTACGATGTTACCGTCAGGAGTTGACTTGTGTACATATTTACCAGTATTGCCTATGCGTTCACATTCTTAATTTCTGCTTAAATTTCAGACTGACATTTTAGACTGAGGGAGCACATCTTAATTTCTGCATAAATTTTTTAGACTGACACACTTTAGATGGAATTAAGGAGCTCATCATTTTGATATCATCCGCCCATGGAGTAGCTTCTACTCGGAGAAGGAAAGCTACGATAATGCTCAGGGTAGTGTGATGATGGAGAAAGAACCCAACTTGACTACACTTGTTGTGTGATGATGGCCCATGGCCTTTTAAAACAAACCCCTGTTTTGTCTTCTCACTTTCACTGAAGATGCAATATCAGCGCTCTATAGGGGCAAACACTGTTGTCACAAAGCCCCAAGTGCAAGCAAGTCTTAGAAGCAAATAAGTGCAATGTGTGTCCTAGTTGAAGATTGAAGACGGTTTAGATGTACTAATAAATGTTCTTATATTTGAAGTTGCATGGAATTGAGCACCCCATAGCAAAAAATATGGATGTGTGTGTTATAGGTTGGGGGTGCGGGGTCCCGGTTCCGGGCCCGGTCCCAAGCCCGCGGAAGATAGGAAATGAAAAAGAGCTTTTCATCCTAGATACCGGAGGAGGTCCCATTTTAGAATACAAAGTTTGTATTGTTATGAATGGAGAGGGACCCATTTTTGTGTCAGTCTAGCCATTTTAGATGCAGCTCAGACTGAAAGGGAGTATTCCAATCTGCTACTGATCAATTCAGACACTGTTGTTCATCAAATTGGTGTTGGCATTGGCAATTTGGCATGATGCTTTATTAATTAAATGAATCTTTCATGCCAATTGTCATGTATCCCTTCATATATATCCTTATTTATCGATTGAGTAGAATGTGCCCATATTTGAGGGGGCACAATAAAAAAGTAAATCATATATAAAAAAAATTTAAATAAAAAAAATTATAATAAAAAATAAGGTAATTAAATATATATAAAAAATTTAAATAATTTATAGTGAAATTATAAAGAGAGGTAGAGCGGGAAAAAGAGAGAAAGGGAAGTGTGTGAGTGAGGAGGGAGTAGTGTGGGATGAGGAGGTGGTGGGGGGAGGAGGTTGGGGAGTAAGGGGAGGTAGTAGGGGGTATAGGGAGAGTAGACTAATCTTCTGAATGTTTCATCGAGTAATAATAAATTTTGCCGTGTTTTATAAGATAGATTAGTCACTTTTGATAATTAATTACCAACAAGTTAGCATATGCTCAGGAAAGATGGGGTGCAGTACACCAATATCAATCATCTTATTGGTCAAACTCAAAGTGAGAATAGTTTGCTGTAATTGTCTCCTACAACTACTGGCTGCTAGTAGTGAGAGGTCCATTAATCATTCATCACTCTCGACCCTTGCCTCCTTCCACCCCTTACCCCCTAAAAGGTATTGCACTTAAAGAAAATTGTGATCCCAATCCATTTATGCAATGCTAAACCAAAAGAGAACTTATATCTCAATCACATCATGAATGTTCTTCACGCATGCGAAACAAATAGTTAAGTATAACAAGAATTTTGTTTTAAACACTGTTGTGGTCAGCAACAAACTCCATATACGTTCTTAGACATGCATTGTTTATTCTCAAGTAATCGGCATATTTTATTTAATGTTTGTTTCATCAATAATTGTAATTTGTTCGTCGCAGAATTTAACTTCTTGTTGAATCTTATTTATAGGAAAGACTTTTATAAATTGTTCGTAGACTAAAGAATGTTTTTTTTTTTTCCTTTTTAATTCTTAGTATTGTGATATACTATGAAATTTTCTTACCATTCTTTTACCGATAATCTTTAAGTTAGCTTATATTGAGCATACAATTATGTTGATTAGGTTTATCATTGGAGTTCATTTTCACTTGAATTAATGTACTTATAACACTTGCATCTTACTGCCTTAATTGTTGACTCCTCATCTAGAGGCAATAAGTTCGAGAAGTGGTGGCACAAAGATGTGTCCCTATTTATTAATTTATTTCTCCAAGTGGAGAAGCAAGAAAAACAGAGGTTGGGCTTGTCTTCTTCATGCATTAATGTCACAATATTAAATATCCTTGGCCCTTGTTCACATGCACTAACTCACATGGTCAATCCAAGAATTCCTTATCTCAACATTAATTTTCTTAATTGATAAGAATATACATTTTATTCTTTTCTATTACTATATATTGAATAATATTGCTTTGCCTTTCTCTGCTACAGAAGCACAATTGGGAACCCCCTTCAAAGCACTCTGTCTCAAGAATTGTGTTTTACCTATATTGGTTTTAGTGCAATGACAGTTTTGAAGGAAACACAGAATGCTTCTTTATTGTGTTTCCTGTTTGCCCTTCTAAAATTTCCTTAAATGTGTCTAGTAAATTTTTGTTCCAAGGAAGTTTTCCAAGAAAGGAAAATAGTTGCAGGTATGACAAGTGCTTCTCTTCCCTCGATTGCCTTACTTTTACGATCTTCAAATCTTTGTGAAATTTGAAGAGCGCAAGAGAGAAGTTCAATCCTAACCCTTTGGGTGGAGGAAGAACTGGCAGGTGTTGGAGCTCAGGATCAGAGAGGGAGAGAGAGATGCCTGCAGTGTGGTTTGCTTTAAAGAGGTCACTGCACTGCAGAACAGAGCCGTCAGATGTTTATGATCCAAGGTCAAAAGGGGGAAACTTGACCAAAATATCAACAAAGAGATCATCAACAGGGAGATCAGGGTGTTCAAGATCAATAGCAAATCTCAAGGATGTCATCCATGGGAGCAAGAGACACATGGAGGAAATGCCCACAACAAGTGCCAGCCCGAGATCCATTGGGAGCAGCGAACTCGTAAACCCGATAAGCCATGAAGTTGTCCTAAGCAACTCAACCTGTGAGCTCAAGATCACAGGGTTTGGTTCTTTTCAAGATGGCAATGGAGGGGAAAGTGTCTCTAAATTTGAGGGTACCCTTAAGCCAGGCACACCTGGGCCTGGTGGTCTTCTAGTGTTCCCTTCTAACAAGCCAAGAAGTTCACCTAATAGAGTTCATAGGAAGAACACACAAAATGGTCTTTCTAGGATAAGAGGGATAGGGTTAGGGCCTGGATTTGTGGCTGTTCCTTCTAAGCCTAGGTCTTCCTTTGAGGCAGAGGGACATGGGTTGACTGGTTTGACTTGCCATAAATGTGGTGGGCAGTTTGTCAAGTGGGAAGCTGCTGAAGCCCATCATCTTTCTAAACATGCTGGTAAGAGCAAAACCTGCAATTCATTATAGTTTTACTAAAATTGAATGCATTCATGACTCTTGGATCAATGCACTAATCTCACTGATTAAAGAATAAACCACGTGGGGAAAACCATTTTTTGTATTTGCCTTCTTTAATCCGTTCTCTCACTCACAACTTATATATGCTGTTCCGGAATTTATAAAAAAAATTAATGTCAAGCTCTTTCAAATTTTTTAAAGAGAGTTACATACTTACAGTGGCAAGTGATTGGCATGGCCAAGCCAATTTTGTATAAGGATGGGGTAATTAACATAATATTCAATCTTGATTGAACCTCTACCCCTCTGTTTTAAGAGTGGGAAATTTTTGGAAGGGAGAAGGTGGCATTCTACAAGTCCAAGATTTGATTGATTTCCCCATATGGATCGTAATCTTCTCAACACTTTTTATGCAGTTACTGAGCTTCTCGAAGGAGATTCATCTAGAAAAATTGTGGAGTTAATTTACAAAACAAGCTGGTCAAAATCCAACACCAATGGTGGAGGGATAGAGAGGATTCTGAAGGTCCACAACATGCAAAAAACTCTAGCTCAATTCGAAGAACACAGAGAAATGGTGAAGATCAAAGCTAGCAAACAGCCCAAGAAACACCCACGTTGTCAAGCCGATGGAAATGAGCTTTTGCGCTTCCACGGCACACTAGTTGAATGTTCTCTAGGCATCAGTGGTTCCTCTAACCTTTGCACATCAGATAATTGCAAAGTCTGCCACATTTTAAGACACGGTTTTTCAACCAAGAAGAGAGACAGTGGCGATGCTGGTGTTGGTATTGGTGTTTTTACGACTTCCACGAGTGAAAGAGCATTTGAATCTATTGAAGTAAAGAGCGAAAATTCCTATTTACGGAAGGCTTTGATAGTTTGTAGAGTGATTGCTGGGAGAGTGCACAGACCATTGGAGAATATTCAAGAATTGGCTGGTCAATCTGGATTTGATTCACTGGCAGGCAAGGTGGGTCTTTATTCAAATATTGAAGAACTTTATCTGCTAAATTCAAGAGCTCTTCTTCCTTGCTTTGTGATTATTTGTAAACCATGAATAGTTTTTAAAAAGAAGGGGGGGGGGGTGATTTTTTACTACTATTGTTTGGAATTTAGGATTTACCAGTCATTTTTACTTTCCTTTCTTTTAATGAATTTAATTTTGTTCTTTTCATTATCCATTTCCTGCAATAGATATTCATTTCATCCTCTCAGTCTCAATGCTAGGGATCAGTTTTGAGTGTAAAAGAACAACGGGACAAGGTAACGTTGTGAAAATCTACAACTTACATACACATCTACAACTTACATACCCAAGAAGAGTAGGCAATCCAAGGGATGAAAGCCGGTGATCATTTTGCCACTCGAAGACTTTGAGTGACAGAATACCCAAGGTGTGAAGCATGAAAGCCGGTGTTACAGAGAATTAATGTTCGAGGAGATATTTGCAGCCCCAAACATATGAGAAACCAATATATCAATCATCAAATCAAGGTTATAAATTAAGCAGCTGGAGATTATTTGATTGTATGTCTGTCAGGCTACATTACTGGATTGAATCCCATCAACGTATACCAACAAGAATTCTCTTTGCGAAGGGGGAAGAATGGGAAATGGGAAGGGGAAAGGGTTTAGGGAATCAAAATCAGAGACGGAACCAACCAATTAGTGACGGCTTCCGTCGTGGATATTTTCGCCAATTTTGCGCTAAAATTAGTGACGAAAAACCTCAATTTAGCGACGAAATTTAGTCGCTAATTTGATTGACATGTAGTTGACCAAATGAGACAATCTAGCGACGGAATCTACCAATTAGCGATCGAATGTTTCCATCGCTGATCTTTTTCGTTGTTATTAGACTATTTTGTAGTCGTGAGAGCCGGATTTTGAGAGCCGGATTTTGAGAGAGAGAGAGAGAGTGTGTGTGTGTGTGTGTTGCTAATCAGCGACGGCACCAACCCACATTGCGACGGATTCTGTCGCTGAATCTCCTGCCAAATTTCCTAGCATTAATTAGCGACGAAGATACAAATTTGCGTCGGGCTTTTACGACTTACATCCCGACTTTTAGTTGCTCGGAGTCAAGTAATTTAGCGAAGGCACATACCTATTTAGCGATGACACGTTTGCGTCGCTGTATTTGCCGTAGCTGTTTCATATATTTGTGGTAGCGATCCTACCGCCATCGTTGGCGGCCGAAATATTCGATCTTTTGACCGCCGAGCTTCCCGATATTTTCCCCTAGTTCTCTCTTTTTTGTTGGACTGGAGAAGAAGAAGAGGTGAAACTCTCTCTCTCTCTCTCTCTCTCTCTCTCTCTCTCTCTCTCTCTCTCTTATTTTTCTTTTTGTCTGTTGTTTTTAACAAAAATAACCTTTATATTTTAAAATTTTCACAATGCATCCTTATATTTTGAAATTATGATTTTATTAGGATGAACAATTTTTCTCCAAAAAAAGGGACTTAACGCCAGACTAACGATTCAAATGGACAGAATGACCATTGGTGTTCAAATAACAAACATAAATGATCTTGAACTAAATTCTAATACTTTAATGGTAAAAATAAAAAATGAGTATAATTTATTGACTTTTGGTGATGTTTTTCCTAAAGAAATTAATAACTTAATTAAATAGTATTAGATAATATTACATATTTATACAAAATAATATTACTAGTATGTAAAAATGACAAATTAAAGTTATTAACTTTAGTTTTAAAAATGTAGGTGAAAAAGAGTGGCTTGTGTGTTGTAAGTGAGAGAAAATGTGTGAAAGTGTGTGAGTGAGAGAATGTGTGAAAAGCATGTGTGAGATTGTGCAGGGCCGGCCTTTAGAGAGCGAGTTGGACCTTTGCTCGGGGCCCAAATTGAGGTAGGGCACCAAATTTTTTGCCCTTTGTATATATGTGAAAAATAAATAGCAAATTTTATTTAGGAAAAAATAATAAAAATTTCTCTTAAAAAATTTTCAAAATCAAAATATCCCCAAAAATATTCTTCCATCCAAAAGATACCAAAATAAAACTTTCAATAACAACAATGCTAAAGGTAATGCTCTACTAACATTGTTACTTGTGAGTGCATAAATTTAATTTTCTCTTTAGTATTTTTTCCATTTTTTCTTATATATTTATAAATGGCAGCTTGTCAAAATTATCTGTCTTTCTTAGGGGTGGAAATCAGAACGGAATTTTCGATTTTCGCCGATTCTAATCTAAAAATTTTTTATTCTGGAATGATTATTTTTTTTTTTCGATTTTCAAAATTTCGAATTTCGATTTTTCCGATATTTTTCGGATCGGAATCGGAATTAGATTTAAAATCACCGGAATTTTTTATTTTCGATACAAAAAAATTCCTATTTATTTCCGAATACTTTCCAAACATATTTCGATTTATTTCCAAAAAAATCCAATTTATATTTAAAAAATTGATTTATTTTAAAAAACTTTCTAGTTTATTTCGAGATAATTTTCAACTCATTTTCAAAAAGAATACCAG